>JASSUY010000206.1:6286-18783 GCA_032466535.1 Forpus xanthops | reverse complement strand
CGCTGGCGGTGTTCAAGGCTGGGTTGGACATAGCCTTGGGTGTCATGGTTTAGTGTGAGGTGTCCCTGCCCATGGCAGAGGAGTTGGAACTGGATGATCTTAAGGTCCTTTCCAACCCTAACTATTGTATGATTCAGTGACCTCAGCTTGAGTGCAGAGAAAGCCTAATAATGCATTTTGTATGTTGCAAATGGTGCTGTAAGGAAACAGTTACTTTGCTGAGGAGAGACCAAAGCATGCACTTACACTCAAGTGTGTTATTGATGTTAGGCTAAAGAAAACTTTTCTGCTTCTGGGCTGTGTATGGGCGATAAGGGAGCCATTGCCTGCATGACTTTGCACCCTGTCTGTATTGAAAAGAGCAAACCCAAAAATATCTGTGAGAAGGAGTGCAACCTTAGAATATGCTTGTGTAAAAGGGTATGAGATTAAATGAATGGACTGTGAAAAATGAATAAAGCTCAATATTAATGTTTGATTGTGAGAAGCTTAGAGGGATAGTAGTTCTGTAATGGCCTAAAATCGTATGAGAAAGAATAGTCAGAATCATTGTACTTCCTCTTCTGCCTTCACCTCAGAACATGATGTTTCTGCCTATATGGAGCATCTATAATCAGTTTATGATATGGCAGATAGTAACAATCAGAAGTATTTACTGTATATAAACTACTGAATACAAATTGTTGTCTAAGGAACAGAGTTGACTTGAGAGGTATCTCTGCATGCCTGAGCTGAAGCTCTAGTGAGTGGGAATACAGTGGGTTATTCACTCCCTTGGTTGGCTCACCATCTGTTAGCAGGAGTGTGATGGCACCGGGGAGGGGGCACAGTTGTGGAGATGAGGGGGAAGAGATGAAGATGGCAGCTCTAATTCGGATTGATTCAAACTGATGTAAGCCAGCATGAGACTGCAATTAGATGAAATGGGCTAAGTGTTTTTATCTGTTCCTGCAGGAAAAGTAGCCCATCAAAAAGCCCAAACAACAAATCTATTTTCTGCCGGTTTAATGAGCTGAATCAGCTCTCCAAGGGATCGGATGAGTGCAAAAGCTGGACAAGAACCAGAGTGAGCAGATGCAACTGAAAATGAGGAGAGTACCATTTTCAGTACCAGTAAGGTATTAGATTGGATTAGTCTAACCTGAGTGTGTAAGACTTTGGTATCAGCATCAAGTTCAATAAACACAAATACACTCTGCGCTGCAGGGCCTGAGGACATATGATCCGGGTGTGGATAATTTGTAAATTATTAGGAAGTAGTAGAATTTGTGAAATCAAGGTGAAGAAAAACTAAACAGAGTAATGGAAATGGATGTAGGGGAAAATAAGTTATACTGCAGTGATTTTGATGGTATGTGTGTGTTAGGGCTTCGAAAACACGCCTCTTTTCTTAGGGAGAACGTGGAAATTAGATCAGTGTGTAGAACTTAAGGACACAACCTTGGTGTGTGGAAATATGCCAAAACACAATGGGAGACTTCCTAAGTGCCTAGAACATGCCTAGAACTTGCCCAGAGGCAGCCACTGTGCGTTTGTGAAAAGCAAATCTCTTTGAGTGGCTGCTCTTATGGGTAAGAGAAAATAAACAGATACAGCACATCTTTATTTTTTGTAAGGTCTTTGGTTGCCCAGGGAAGTTGTGAATGCTCCATCGCTGGCAGTGTTCAAGGCCGGGCTGGACATAGCCTTGGGTGACATGGTTTAGTGGGAGGTGTCCCTGCCCATGGCAAGGGGTTGGAGCTAGATGATCTTAAGGACCTTTCCAGCCCTAACTATTCCATGATTCTGTATTTCTATGTGTCTGTGTGTGTTAGACTTTTTCTACCTGCGTAAATGTGTTGATCTCTTAGCTAGAAGATGAAGAGGTTGCAGATGCTGTGAAGATCAAGATGAGCTTTTTCTGCAGTGTGCAATGTATTAGAGGAATTATTAGATCCAAATGAGTTACAGGACATTTACACAGTCAAGTACAGAGAACTGAGAAAAGTTTTCAAGTGCAGAATGCACTGTAACCAAAAACCCAAAGGCAGGGAGCTAGCTGGTCTGAGGAAAACAAGCACCATTGTAACAAACACAAAACCCCCTGATGCCCTTGCACAAAAGGGAAATGTGTACTAGGATGCATTAACCTCAGCACTGTCCATAAACTAGGAGAATTCCATTCCAGTCAGCATGGTTGGGACCTCAGTGGGAAGGGACTGTCCAGTTTTGGGCATCACCATTCAAAAAAGGTTTGTTGTACTGGAAAACAGGAAAGAAACAGGCATATCAGGGGACAATTGCATGTGAATAAAGGTGAAAAAACACTTTATTCATGGCAATGCATGTGTTTATATAATGTGCTTCTATTATTGCAAATGGGAAAGAATGGTTGAGTTGTCTCTTACAAGGCAGTATTACTCAGTGCTGTAAATCTGATTTTCTAGCAGACCAGCTTTTTTTCAGTAACAAGGCTCCTCTGCCTGCCAGCCCATCTGTTTCTCTTTCTCACTGCTGACTAGTGTAATTTGGCAAGTACCCAAGTGCTCAGACACAGGTGTTCTTGGATGTGTGTCCTAGCCAGAAAGCATGGAATGTAAATTCAAGTTGTATGGCTTGAGACTAACTTAACACAGCAAGACAACTGGGGGAACATGGCACTAAATTACCAAGTGAAGCACCAGCTTTGAACCTTTCTGTAGAAGAAAACCAGTAATTCTATGCCTTCTCTGCCTGTTTCTTGGCATGCTCTTGAGGGGTGAAAGGTGAGGTGCAGAGGAGCCCTTCTAGCCAATTGTGCTACAATCTGGGTTTTAAATCAGAGACCTGCCTGAGAGTGAAGCTGGGGATATAAGCAGTGGTTCCTTCCAAGTGTCTAGAAAGCCTTCCTTATAAGGGAGCAAATGCAGCAAATTCCTGGAGGTGCTTGTCCCTGTGGAACAAGTTGATCTGCAGATGGAGGAAGGGTTAGAATCCAGCTCCTGTTTTTGTAACATCCCATCTTCCAAACAGTTTGGGGTTCTTAAGCAGAAAGGGGAGATTCCCACATTGTCATCTTGGGTTAAAAAAGAAGTGAGTACCAAGAGAATGAAGTTTGGGGGAGCTCTATACCCTTGGGAATCTTCCTGAATTTAGTGCAACACTACATAGAGAAAGAACATATATTCTGAAGCTGCTCATCATCTTCTTGTTAATTATGCTTCTAATATTATTATGAATAATGTTTCTGTATCCATTATAAATGAAGAAAACAATGTTTCTAGACAATTCCTGCATCTCCTGTACCATCAAGCTTTCATTTTACTGTATTTTAGTCAGTTTGCACCTGTTTTGCTAGACTCAGGTGAGGACAAAATAATGCTCAGTGTTGATGTGTATGGAATCTGGAGTACTGGCAAGTCCAAAGGAGGCCATGAGGATGACAAGGGGGCTTAAGCACTTCCCGGCTGAAGACAGGCTGTGAAATTTGGAGCTGTTCAGCCTGAAGGACATGAAGGAGAGACATCATAGCAGCCTTCCAATATCTGAAGTGGACTACAAGGATGCTGGAGAGCATTAGGGACTGTAGTGGTAGGGCAACAGGTAACAGGTTCAAACTTAAAGAGAGGAAGTTTAGATTGGATTATAAGGAAGAAGTTCTAAAGAACTTTGATAATGGTGAGTAACTGAAAGTGCAACAGCAACAAGAAAGCTTCTCTGGACCTGCTGCTTCCCTAGATTATTCCATTCTGTACAGGCAGTCTGTGGTCAGGTTATGCACAAATCCTGTGTGGAACAGTTCATCAGCACTCACGGGTTTCTTTTTGCTCCAAGTAGGCCATTTTGCTGTTTATTTTCTATGAATATGCAGAGCAATCTAGAATTTACTTCTAGGGATGGTATTGATTGTAATGTTCAATTCTGAGTGGATTCCTCTTATTTAGGAGTAAATTGGGTATGTATTGCTGAATAAGAATGTTTTCCCTTTACAACATAAATCAAATGACTGGTACTATGAAGGCAGGAGAGTTGGTGAGATATTTCTTAGGTTCCAAAGGCCACTTTAAAGCCTCTCCTGATTTCTAATCAGAGAGCCATTACAAGCTTTTATCTTTTGTTTTCAGCACTCCTTTAGCGCAGAGTTCTTATTACAAAGGCTGGGGGGGGTTGCTATAAAGTGTTGTCACTCCATTTAATGGTGGTGATTTATGTATGTCAAGGCAAGAAAGCCTGCTCTGTCTTTTAACCCACCCACTGGTGACCTTGGGTGCAGTCTGATTTCTCTCAAATCGAAATAGCAGATTAAAACAATCACTGCAAGGTATAAGCTTGGAAGTCTCTTTTTTCAGGTCTGTGCAGGTACAGCTGGAAGCTCTGTTATGAGGTTGGAGACATCCCAGTCAAGCATGTCCAGCAAGTACCCTCACAGTTTCACCCTTGCTGACTTCAGGATGCTTCACCCTTGAGAACTGGGGACAGACTCTGACCCACCTTTTACCGTGTAAAATACTCAAAGTGGGAGAATGCTTGTTAGCATAAACAAGCAGTAAGCTGTCTGGAGGTAGTACTGTACCTTGGTAGGGGTTTGTTCTGAACGCAGCTTTGCTGGTTTTCATTGGTTGATGGGCAGCTGAAGAGATTTTAAACTTTCTGCTGCCTATAGGGGTAAGTCTTGTTCTGCCCTTACTGATTAGGTTAACTGAATACCAACAGTAAGCCCCCATTTACTTGCACAGGCAGTGCTGCAGTTGCAACTGTGCAGTTATTTCAAGGAGGTGACTGAAAACTTTTGTGTTTTCAAACACATCATTTCCCTGAAGCTCCCTGCAGTTTCTAAAGGGTTAGTGCTTATTCAAGGGAGGTGGGTGGATGGGCTTGGAACTTCTGCAAGGGCAGTTTGAGTTCAGACTAGGTTAAAGTGATACAGAATCACAGCTTAAATCCTTGAGTATAGTATATCAAACTTAAATGCTCTCATCTGTGGAGGGAAGACACTAGTCAACACTGCCAGCTTTTCCTCTCCTTCTTCCATGCAGATACATAAGGCATCCTGGCAGCAAAGAGAGCCCATAGAGGAAAGTGAAGATGCTTCTGTGTGCATCCAGAAGAATTGTTTTAAAGCGAATATCACTCATGATCTGTAATCACTACTGCAAAGACAGTGAGGCTGGTTACAGGACCTGGCCTTCTGAACATATGTAGTGGTCTGTATGTGATAATGGCAATCTTCCAACGTCTGTGTGTTGAGACAGCACTGCAAAACCCCTGACAAGACACAAAGGTTTCTGTGATGAGCTCTGACAGCTAAAGCAGTTTTAGGTTATTTTCAGAGATGTTTCTTGCTGAGTAAAGGACAAAAAGCCTTTTATCTCTAGGTCACAACTGCTCTGATGTATTCAACTCACCTGAAATGCCTTCTGCTTCCCTAAGAACAGGAGAAATATTAGAGCCTTAACCACAGAGGTTGGTTTATTTTATTTATAGTTAGTAATTAATGTTATTGAGAAATGTGTCAGAGCAGATAATAATATGTGCAGTGCCAAATAGTGCAGGACTGGGGAGATGGTTCCTGAGTCTGACTCACAAGCATTGGTCATGGTACTTGGTCCAAGTATGGCAGTGGCATGACAAATTGATGTAGTGCTGTATTGCACAAAGGCAGGAGGATTGTGGGTGCAAATAACCCTCATATCTGCTGATCTTTACATTGTGGTATAGAATAATCATAACTGCATCCAGTTTACTTGCCAAAAAGTAGGTATTCACCCAGTGTAATTTGGGTTACTCCAGTAAACAGAAGCATTGCTGAAACTCATGCAGAAAGACATGGCTTTCTCAGAATCCTTTAAGAGGCTGAGTCAGCTCTGTCATTGCTTTAACCTGTTATCTGCGAAATCTGGCCACTTGAGAGACTGGCAGTCCATTTTGCTGTAAATCAATGCATGGTGTCCCTGAAGAACTTGCCAGCATAAAGAGCTTTGAGTGGGAGAAGGTGTTACTATTCTTTGTTGTTATTCAGTTGGTCGGGGTTTTGTGTTTGTTTTATTGTATAGGCTAATGGAGCCTGTGCAACATAGTGCATGTTGGTTTTGGAGCCTCAGCTAGAGAAGCCTTGAGGCCTTATTCATTGTGATGTTAGCTGATCATGCCATGTAATGAAGCTAGCATAAATAGAGTTGCAGGATCCTTGCAGATAAAAGCGTGTGAAAGTCTATTTTGTTGCTGTTATTTAGTTTGCAGAAGCTGGATCACAGCCACTTCCTACAGACTCGTTTGGATGCTTTAGTGTGAAATCCACTCAGGTGGAAAGCACTTATACCTACAGATATTAGAGTGATTTGGTGAATCAATGGAAGATTTAGTAGGAGGAGAATGGGGTACCAGAGCTGCCCTCAAATTTGCTTTTAGTTATTTGCAGGTTTCTGCATCCATCAGAAGCCTTCCAGCTATCCTAGCAGAGTCCTGCTGAGCTGTGTGCTGGAAGACTGCTTACTAGTGCCTGGCAACTCCTTTTTGCTCCTCTTCGGAGATAAAAGAAAGACTTGACTTTAAATGGATGGACTGGGAACATATTATCTTACCAGATTTCTGTAAAAATAAATCTTAGCTGCATTATGGATGTTTCTGAATAAAATAGAGGTGTAGAAACTGGGCATGATAACATGAATAGGTAGGGGCATCTGTGTGTTGTGGTAAAGATGTTTGGTGGGGGAGTTATTTTCTTGCTTTGGTTGTTTATCCCCACCTCGCATCTCCGGGGCATGGATTTTCCTTTCTGACTGCAAAAATTGAGGTCTGTCAGCAGATGCAGTGTTTAACTTGGTGCTTCTGGCTGTGTCTCCTTCCAGAAAGGAAAGAGGAATTTGCTCCATTATAATTTGTGGCAACAAGACAAAGGAATTTGTTTATTCTGTGTCGTTCGGCAATGTTTTTTAGCTAAAATCTAATTCCTTCTGAGGGATAATTTGAATTAATTTTTTGGGAGATGCTTTCTGAAGTGAGTGCATTTACATTGTATGGAGGTGTGAATGTGCTAGGCTAGGATCATTTTTCTTGATGGAACTACATAGGCTCATTGTTTGAAGTAGTAGAAAAAACAAAGTAATTGTACTTACCCTGGTTCCATCAGATGGAGCCACTACTGGTGCCCTACCACAGTAAGAGGAGTGCTTTTGCTGGCCTTATCTGGGAAGACAGAGTAGCTGATACCTAGGGACAAGAAAGGCAGTTCAAATGCTAAACCTAGCTGTTCTTCTAAGTGCTCTGCAATTAACATCACAAATCCTTCCAGCTGAAAAATCAGATTCTTCTTTTGGCTGCTGTAGAGTTTGGAATTGTTTCAGTATAAATGGGTGGTTTTCATTTCTGTGGGAAAGATGGTCAATTCCAGGAGCAGGAAATAAATGATGGGTTTACTTTGCACTGATATTGCATGTTGCAAAGGGGCTAAACCTTTGTCCTGAGAAAAGGAATGTCAGTAAGTAGTTGGTAGAGCTGTGGTTTTGTCCTCTCTTTTATCTCTCTCCCTCTAAGCCTTCATCCTTGAAACAAGATTGTTGCTTCACAACAAGTAGTGCCTGGGACACAGCATTGCCACCTGTCATGAGCCTTACGAGGATATTCCTTGTGTTAGAATAATGTTCCTTGCTCTGTAGATATTTGTTTCAAAACTTCTTATTTCATTTGAAGCATCATATGAAGCTTTAACATTTCTGTCAAAATAGTACTGAGTACCTGATCTCTGTGGGTCACAGTGGTGACAGTCAAGTGCTGCTTTCCGTACGTGTAATTCGTACTTTTTATTTGTCATTTTAGGATTAATTTTCAATTGTAGCACTGTGTTATTCCCAGTACTAAAGTAATTTAAAATTCCCACTGTTGTGGGTGGTTTTTTTTTGTCACTGTCAATAAGTTCTTATGATGGGCTTGTGTTTCAGTAACGGATACTTTCCCACTACATTCCCAGACTTCTGTCACATGCTCATTTCCAGTAGAAAGTAACCCAGCAATACTTTTTGTTGCAGACAGGAGGTTTCTTGAGAGTTCTTGATTGAAAACTAAGAGAAATTCCACACCTTGCATTTTAGATTAATGTAACAAGCTTAGTAAACTAGGAAACATGGATCACTTTATTCTAATCCCATCTGTATCTTCTGAAACACATTACGAAGAACCCCTTTATGATGTCCAATTCAGTGCCTGTATTCATAGTCCTGTTGGGTGCAAAGGCAGAGAAGTCTAATACTGGAAAAAGCAGTGAAGACAATCCTGGCAGTTAAAATAAGCAGGCATTGCTGTCTGGTGTGTTTTGAAAGGATTCCCATACTGGTCAAGCCATTCCAATGATGAATGTGTTATTTTCATAAAGACCAGAGCACCATTTCAGTATTTGGTCTTTAAAAGGAAAATCCATAGGTGGATATTTGATTTGAAAGGTTTTCTTTCCTTTAAGTGCTTTTAAGCTGTTTTTTTTCTGTTGTATTTATTGACATCTTTGTAGCTCCTGTTTACAACAGAGAAATCAGTTGCTAGAGTGGGAAATGGCTGTTGCATCTTGAATTACACAGTGTTTATGAAATGTCAGGGTGAGCTGTGGTCAGCAGCTGAAATATGCTTAGCTCAGTGGATATTTAATTTCCTGTATGGCACAATATATTGCTGCACAGTATAAAGACATGAGTTTCCTAAGACCCAGGCAAAACATATTTCTGTGTTCCATTTCATGTGATGTGTGGCCCATCATAATCATGCCCAAAGATATACTGAGAAAAAAGATGCTTGTGGATTATTTCTTCCTAGTTTTAGAAACTCATTGCCCTCATTAATCTGAAATAGCTCAGTTGCATGTGGGGGGTTGCTAAAGGTAGAGCTGGAAAGGTGCAGGGGTTGGTGAGATATTACCTCCTGTCTTACCCGTTTGTTTATGTTCTACTGTTTCAAACATATTAATCTTGATTTGCAGTTAATGGTATACCTTGTTTTGTGAGTTATTTTGTGACTCCGTGTTAGTACATGAGACAGCAAAACGATCATTTTCTGCCCTAAGCAGTTTAAGAACTACACATAAGACAAAATTTTCACGTATGATAAAAGTTACAGTCTATAATACATTACATTTAAGATATTTTCTAAGTTTTCTGGGAGCGCAACTACCCAATCTTCCTTCCTATTCTTCTTACACATCTGGTGTTTCATAGAGGACTGGCAGGTCATGCCTTCATGCTAGTTATATTGCACTCAGATGTGATCCCTGGATTATACTCAGTGTTAGTTAGTACATTGGTCCATGTCTACTTCTGTGCATGTGCCAACATGTACAGTGCTTAAATACTATATACAGGGAGTGTGTAACACTACTTAGTTACGTACCTCAAGTTATGCGTGAGTGTTAGTAGCAGTTACCCTAGATACTGCATCAAAGCCCTCTTTTTGTCAAAAAGATGGGAATTTGATGGGCTCGGACTTGTCACTGAAAATAATGAAAGCTGCAAGACAGACTTATGTCTGACTAGTGTATGAATGGAATTAGTTACTTAAAATTGGTTATTGGCTGTTTTCTTTCTGCTTGTTTCCAGGTTGCATGGCCGATACCATGAAATGGCACCAAACGTTGTGCCCATGGACTATACGAAGGACCCAGATGTTAAACTACCTATGCAGCTTATAATAAACATGCCTGAGCTAAAGGTATTTCTTCTAATTGCTTACAAACTGTATCATAAGTTATGCAGCTTATCTGCCAGAGGTTTTGCCGTGTGAGTTTGATATCCTGAAGCAATGTGGCATGCTGAGGTCTACCCTTTCCTGTTACTGTTCAATAGCAAAACCAGCCACAGAAACTGGAAAATATTTAGGTGGATGTCTGTCTTGCAGAGGTAGTCAGTGTAGATGTTAAATGTGTAGGAAATATAAATCTAGTGGTCTTTTTACTTTGCATATATTGATCCTTAGAAGCCAGTGCAATTTCTGAGTGAAAAGCTGGTTAGCAAGCAGAAGTTATTATCTCATGTGTTGACAGGAAATCTGCCAGATTATTTTGTCAGTTCCATAATTTAATGTGGTTTTAATGGGGCAAATAAAGATTTTCTCATTTATTTTTAACAGTTCATTGAATTCTGCCTTTCTTTCATGGATGCCAGTTATTTGACAGCTTTAAAGTTTTATCATGTAGATACAACTATTTGTTCACTGTTACACTTGCATGAAGTATTATTAAGCTTTTTAAGAGACATGACATAAAACCCTTGTAACTGATGGCCTTCCACTTCATTTTAATGATTTAGAAATTCTTCCTTAATGTTGTAAGATACCGAGTATGTGGGGAGGGGGGAAAGTGCAGCCAAAACCATTCAGATGTCTTATAAATGTTTCATGTAAGTGTTGTACAGCACAAATGTTTGTGTTGTTTTTCTTATTATATAAATAAGGAAATTAGGCAACAGGCAAAATGACTAACACTTGTGAAAAATGCCCCATGTTTTAGTTACCTCAAATTGAGTTCCATTTGGAGATAGCAACAAAGATTTAAAACTTGATTATCTAAAATTAGATTTAAGACATAATTAGGTATCAAAACCAGTAGCCTGCAAGAAGTTTCTAGCATAAGCAAACCTAATGAGGTGCTTGGGCTGCGTTCTGAAGTCTAGTATTAAATGTTTCAATGGAGCTAAAAGTTAGGAATTGGAATGCCTGACCTAAGTCATCTTTGAATCAGATCATGAGATCAGATTAAGATATCAGCAAGTGGATAGAGAATAGTTGTGGGAATGTACCTAGAAGAACATGGACATGTGAGCAATCCAGACAACTATTTGACATTTGTGAAGTAGTTAGCCAAAGGCTTTAAGGCCTTGCTTGGAGGTTACTAGAGATCGTGTATGTGCAGAATGTTTTGAGAAAGTTGGCACAGCTAATTGCAAAGAAGGATGCGCAGGGAGGAACTGATAACTACGACCTTGGAACCATCTGCTGTTATTGCTACAATCTTGGACTCACATACTGTAGTAGTGAACCAATCATTAAGCTGTTACTAATACTTCGCTAAGAAATATTAACCAATTATATACTGCCGAATGTTCTCGTTCTCAAGAGGCAGTCTATAAAAAGCTGTACTAATGTTACAATAAACTGTCAGCACTTGATTATATTAATCAGTGTGTGTGCTGTCCATTAATCCTCCGCAACAAACAGTCATGCACAACTTTTCACAAGGACAAGGAAGTATTCCATGGAATTACGTACAGACAGCTGCCATAGTATGGGTATATCGAGGAATTCATTGCCACAAGGCATTTTGGCAAAGACAGCATTAGTCTGCAGAATTGCTTTTTGGAGCAGAATGCCACAGATTGCTGTCAGAAGGATCACTGTGTACATCTCCCCTAGAAGCAATCCCTAGATCTGCTAGATTTATTCTTAATGGCTGGTGAGATTTACCAGAGATGATTTAATCAAAGGACTGCTTTTAGCAGGTACTTGGAACCAGCCATTTGAAGCTTACCAGCTAGTACAAAAGGAAGAAGATTGCTCATCTTGAAATAGGAATATTTGCCTGACTTACTGGAGTGCTCTCACGTTGGATGGGCAGCTGTATTAAAAAATGCAAGTCAGTGTTGTATGGAATACAGTACAAGAAAAATTACTAATAGTCTTAACCATGCGAATATAAACTACGCAGCATTTTTAGTAGCTGGCAGGATAAACTAGTGTTGTCTAAATATGTGGGAGCATCTTGGAGCATTCTGTTTGTTTTCAGCCATCTGTTATTTTTGCTTATGCATAAATATTAAATTCCTCTCTTTGTGGTAAAATGTATCAAACTAGTTTTGATTCATTCATCCATTACTGCAAGTGGTTTTGTCTCTCTAACATGTCTGCAAATCATTCATCACTGTAGCATCTTACGTGCTTCTACTGGCACTTCTGGAATGGACAATCAGTGTTCTTTAAGTTTTATGTTGTTATCTCTAGGACATTGATAGTGTGGTATGAAATTCCCTGTCTCTGTTACGTGACTTCAGAGTTGAGCTGCCAGGTTACTGAGAGTTGCCTCGTGAAAAGTAAAGGCTGAGTTCAGTAAGGAAGGTGAGACATGATAATCACACACATTCTTTTTGGCTTCAGTGATACAGGATTGAACACTTATGGAACAGCTTATTCTGCGAAGACTTTAGACACAGAAGATAACTGTATTTAAAAGGAAGCCTAATACTTAAGTTGAGAGAAACCAGAAATTTTATACTGGACTATGGTTAGATTTTTAGATATAGGAGCATATCTTACCACTTTAGCAATCTTAAGTGGTAATGATAATAGGCTTCCTTATAGACTTCCATATGTGAGTGTCTCATAATCTATCTTAGAATCATAGAATCATACAGTAATTAGGGTTGGAAAGGACCTCAAGATCATCTAGTTCCAACCCCCCTGCCAGGGGCAGGGACACCTCCCATTAAACCATGACACCCAAGGCTATGTCCAACCCAGCCTTGAACACCGCCAGCGATGGAGCATTCACAACTTCCCTGGGCAACCCATTC
>JASSUY010000204.1:20505-33771 GCA_032466535.1 Forpus xanthops | reverse complement strand
TAGGCCCCCTTCCGATATTGGAAGGCTGCTATGAGGTCTCCACGCAGCCTTCTCTTCTCCAGGCTCAACAGCCCCAATTCTATCATCCTATCTTCATAGGGGAGGTGCTCCAGTCCCCTGATCATCCTTGTGGCCCTCCTCTGGACTTCTTCCAACAGTTCCGTGTCCTTTTTATGTCGAGGACACCAGAACTGCACACGATACTCCAAGTGAGGTGAAAAAACAGCTAGGACATAGAAAGAGGGATTCTCTCATTTATAGAGTTCTCCTAGTTAGAGAAATGATATCTCCCAATAGAATTAAGAGCAAAATTCATCCAACCAGGCTGGTCTTGCTCCAAACTAAAGGACTTAAATGATTAGGAAAACAAGATCAGTAGTACTGCAACTTGAGTCTGGCAATTGGAAGTAAATGTCAGTTGAGCTGGTGGTCAAAAAAAGAGCTTGGTTTGTGGATGTGATCTAGCCTGCAATTGAGGAGGAAGACACTTCTGGGGCATTAGAAACAGCTGCAAGTGCTTTCAGGAAAGTGAAGACAGGTTTCCCTAGAAAGATGGAATCCTTTAGCACAGAAGAAAAATTTCTGTTTTTTTTTTTCACTGTTTATTTGTCCAAATGTTTGGCAGGTCTTACTGCTGTTGTCCTAAATTCTTCATCTTCTTCACCTTTCTCCAGAAAAGTATCATCTTTTGAACTTACAGATTCAAGTGTATTTAGGGATGTTCCAGATTTTCAGTAACTCTACGCTAAAGAAAGCTACAATCACTTATTTTCCAGTTTCCCAGCCTGAGTTCTTTAACTCCTAAGCAGTATGAAAAATTTTAACTGTGAAATCAAGCCACTATCTGTTTACCATCACTGTTAATGTACTTTCCCTATTAGAAGTTACTAAAAGTAAACCCTATACAGAGAAAGGAAAATACACATTTATGAGTTTAACTTACGAGGACACTGCTGTTTCTGCATGTCATCTGGAAAACATGAAGGGCATATGTTGCACTAGGGACACGTTGCTGGACAAAGATTGTGGTAAACAGGTGAGGAAGTGAAACAGCAGATGACTGACATTGGAGAGAAAGTAGGTGTGCAAACATCTGCTGACCTTGTAATGCTAAAGCACCAAGACTATTTCGAAAGAAAATTAACATAATAAACCATCTGCTTAATGAGAAGACTAAATGTAGTCTTTTGCCATTTAAAATAAAAATATTATAAGCTAGGTGAAAGAGCAGGCAAACTGCTGGCAGCAAATCTAAATCTGTAAGATGTGCAAATAAGCAATTTATTAAACACAATTTATTATTAGATAGAAACCCCCAGTGAATTCCATAGATTCTATGGAGATATCCATATACATAACTGTAATGTTCATATTTACAATTATCTCAGGCATCCATTGAAAAATTATCTGTTCAAAGGTAATGAAGGTAATGAACACTGAAAACATGAAGAGGGATCTGTTTTCTTGTAAGAAATAAACAGGCCATTAAGTAATTAAACATAGACACTGGTTTACCTGTAAGGTTTTATAAATTATTCTGTGACCATGCAATTTCGGTATCAAAAGCAGCATTTGGGAAAACAGAGAAGAAAACACATCCGCAGACTACTTAATAGAGAAGGCCACAATACTTCTAAACTGAATTTGTCTCCTTAACTAAAGATAAAGCAAAACCAAATAATTTAAGTTTAAATTTAACTTATGATTTATTACTGTCTTTTGATGTGTCTTAAGCCATTCATTTCTCATAGCTGTAAAATGGGGGGGGGGGAGAGGGGAAGGATGTTTTGGTTTTTTTTTTTTAATCAACATTAAAAAAAAAAACACACAAAAAACATTGCTCTTCACTTATCTTTTAAAAAAAATATCAAGTGGAATATTTTTATTTATACAAAGTTGGCTTCTCTATTTTACCTCAATGTATTCACTGAATTTTAACTACCTTCATGAACAGAACATTTGCTGAATTTGTTCATTGACATTTTGTTAAGTTCTACTTCTTACAGGGCTTTTATATGAAGTTGGAGAATTTGCTGAGAAAACAGCATGTTTCTTGTACCATCTTCTGATTCTTCTTCCCCCAACTAAATCCCCACCTCTGTCAAGATGCTGAGTTGTAGCACATCAGCTCCTATTATGTAAATTCTTTTTGTAGGTATTTTTTGTAATGACTTTAATAAAGTCAGACAATTTTTACTGAGCTGCTGTGCTTGTTTACTTTCATTCTTCTGAAAAGATATTTATTTAACCAGTATTAATTCATTTCTGATCCATGATTAATTCTTAAATTATGTATACTGATATTTGGCCACAAATCTTTACTACTACAAACAAGGAACTTTTCGAGTAAAAGCAGTCAAAATAAAGATAGAGCATTTGTTATCAGCACATCTCTTTCTGCAGATTGCTGAATTATTTGAATGAAATTAAATAAAATTGCATACAAAAATATTATAATTAACAGTTGCTTCTTTGTTTTCAATGGTCAAAATGTGTCTTTTATTTAAGGTGTCTTTTGGCATAAAAATAATGAAGATTTACTGGGATGGATATGACATGATGGATATGACATGATGCAGCTTAGTAATGACTTGTTGTCACCCAGAAAAGCACTTGAGTCAGTCCTAATTTGAAGCATTTTAGCAACTGTCCTTGACATCAGCAAGACTACTCATGCGCTTACAATTACAGAGTGGCATTAAGAATGGTTGTACTGGGAACTTTTGCTGATTTTTTTCTTCACAGAAAACCAAACCAAAATGTATGTTTTTCCTAAAACTACATAAGCTGGTTTCAAAGTTTAGACCGCCTGTTATTGCTTCTAATTGATGAAGAAAAAAAATCCAGAAAAAATCTACAGAAAAACTACAACTTGCCTAAGAGTGATCACTGTGCTAACCACAGCTATGTCTTATGATTAAGTTCAGTTCTTCCTAATTTAAACTTCTGTCAGTGACAGCTCATACAGCTGGCAAAATCTACTGATTCCTCTGTAATACAGGAAAAGAAACCTGAAAATCTCTGCCCTTCATTTTGATAATTCTTTAAGCTGTTTATATAAATTGACATTTGACTGAATTCCATGTTAGATAAGTCAGCTGAAAAACAGGGCTGAATCAAAAGCACTAAAACTCTCTTTATTAACATTTACTTGAATAATAAAGCATTAACTTATCATGCCAGAACAGTTCACTTATGGCTTTTCCCATTTCCTGTTTATTTATTGGTGTGCATGTAGATTATGTAGGAAAAGGGGAGAATACACTGCAGCAATTTCTATATCTAATGATTGCAGAAGGGGTACCATTATCATGCCCTTAGATGCCAAGCTGTTTTCTGGCATTTTTAAAAGCTGCCATTACTAGTAACCAAAACTCGTTAATGCACTACTGGAAAGGAACTATGAGAAGTCAGTAGATTATTTTTATTGCTGATATAAAGTTAAGAAAGCTCAAAGGAAACAGCAAACGGTGAGAGTCCAGGAATCATTAATAGCCAAATTATTTTAATCATAAATACAGGTTGTCTCAAAAATAATAGTGTTTCTTGCTCAAAGGATGATTTCAAAGACAATTTTATTAAAAATTGTCTGATGTGCTCTGCCTTGAGCACAGCTTTTACTTGTTTCAACTTTAGCATTCATTTATGACATGACTTTTAGAGTAGATCAGCTCCAAATGACATGGTGAAATCCATTATTATAGTGCTCTTGCAGAGAGACACAAAAATTTCAGGACAAAGGTCTTCAATGGTGATCTTGTTAAGCTTTCAAAGTCTAAGAGCATTAGCTCAAACAGATAGTTGAGCTAAGCAACCTGCTTAAAACAGGCAGGGGAACTGAAAACTATTCTCCACAGTTGAAATGCTCATTATTTCATACAGAAATGCCTTACGCCTAATGTTATGCTCAGTATCCCCACTACCATCGCTTTGGACTAGTGCTCGCAGATTTCTATTAAGGGCTCTTGCTAGTCTTACTTGTTTCCTTACTAAACACAATGCTTGTCATAAATAAACATTAGAGCAATAAAGGAACATAAAACCTAACTTTTCAGTGAATGGCATTTGGGGAGAAGCAGAATGTTTATTTGTAGTGAAATAAAGTTATTTAAAGTACTAATTGTGATGTGTGTTTGAGTGGAATGGTTTCACTCATTTGAACCATTGTGGCAAATAAAACTGCTTCCAAAACACCAAATAAAAGGCAAACATATTACTTCTTACTGCAGTGCTAAAGAGACACTGGAAAATATGAAACTGTAGAGGAACAGCTAAAGAGTAGCACACTATCATGCTTAGCTTACTAGGCATGATAGTAGCTCACTATCATGCATATCTTCTTCCTCATACATTAAAAATGTATTTGTCAGAGTAGCTCATGACTGAAAATACAGTTTCACTTTTCCCTATCATTTTGGAACAAAGTTACAAGCAAAAAGGGGGCAAATTTATTAGTTACAATACAGAAATATTTAAGCTTTAAATCTGTTGTGATTCAGATATGTAAATTGACTCTTTCCCATATTCTTCCATTTACTCTATAATCCATAGCTTTTCTGAGCTTGTCGAATCATCCTTTTGTCCTCTAAAGTATTCTGGAATAATATCTTCTGATGACAGTAATATTAGTGATGACAGAAAGCTGATAAACTGATTATTAGGTTGCTATCTTTTCCTATTCTCCATCTCCACTTCTATAAAGCTGGAATAAAGAAAGTCTGCTACCTGTACTTCATTACGTAGTCCTTTTTAGCTTTCCCTGTAATGCTAGTCTCAATAAAACTGAGCCACCTGCAGACTGAAGAAAAATGGTACGATTGTGAACTGTTGTTTCTTGTCCATCTAAAAGTACACCTATGTCTACATTATACCAAGGAAAACATTGCGCTGCTAATATTGTATTTCATGAGCAAGAGATTGAAAGCTGATTCTGCTATTCATAATATACACATGGTTATCTTGGTTGTCAAGGTAGAGACCCTTTTAATGCTGTAACTTTATACAGAATGGAACAAAATATTTCAGTTGAAAGGGAATGAAAATGGCAATCTAGTCCAACTGCCTGAACACTTCAAGGTTGACCAAAAGTTAAAGCATGTTGTTAAGGGTATTCTCCAAATGTCTCGCTGACAGCTCTTGGGGAATTTACCACCTCTCAAGGAAGCCTGTTCCAGTGTTTGACCCCCCTCTTGGTAAAGAAATGTTTCCTAACATCCAGTCTGTACCTCCCCTGGTGCAGCTTTGAACCATCCCTATTTGTTCTGTCACTGGATACAAGGAAGAAGAGCTGGATACGAGGAAGAAGAGCTCAGAACCTCCATTTCTACTTTTCCTCAGGAAGCTGCAGAGAGCAGTGGGGTCCTTTTCTCCAAATTAGACAAACACAGAGCCCTCAATCACTTCTCACAGGGCACACCTTTTAGCCCTTTCATGAGCTTTGTTACTCTCTTTTGGATGTACTCAAGGACATTTGTATCCTTCTTAAATTGTAGGCCCCAGAACTGCACACAGGACTCAAGGTGAGGCTGCACCAGTGCTGAACATAGTAGGATAATCACATCTTTTGACCAGCTGGTTATACTGGTTTGATTCACCCCAGGATGAAGTTCACCCTGTGATTGACAGGGTATACTGCTGACCCACACTGAGCCTGCAGTGGACCAGCCCTCCCAGGTCCCTTTCTGCAGCACTGCTCTCCAGCTACTGCTCTCTCAATTTATACCTGTGTGCAGTATACTTTCCTCTAGCTAGTCTTTCCACCAAAATCCTCCTATGTACCAGTGAAGACTGAAATCTCTTGTGCTTTTCTTGTAACTACTTATCTTCATATTTTTGGCACATATTCTTAAAACAAATAAAGCAATATACTATCCAACTACTCCTGATTTCTGCCTGAAGACTGCTAGTTTCATATTTGCAAATGTTTCCTTTTTCTTAAACTAAGCTTCAGTTTCATTTTGTTCATAGCAAACTAAGTATAGTAAATTGCAATCTAAGCTAAAACGTAGCAAAAAAAAAGCTGTTTGAGAAGGCATCTTGTGATATTTCTAATGACTGAGTAAATATTTCTCACTCTTCATTAGGGGAAAGCAAGCAGAAGGAGAATCTGACTCACACAGTACTTTGCAAGTCATTAACTCATCCAGGAACAGAAAGAATTAATTGTAACTCCCTTTTGTTTCCAATCTACTAAATCACACACTGGTTAAACTGTGCTTTCAAAATGCCGAATTAATAAGCACATATGCAGGAGGACTTGACCAAATCTTCCCTTTGTTCCATCTGGGTGAAGCCACTTATGCTTCACTAAGTGAACTTTCTTCCTCCATGGAGCATGGGCAAGAACAGTGAGAAAAAAGCTGCAGCACATTTAGCACTGTCCTCTCAGGCATCAGAAGACAGTGCTTCCCATGAGTAATTCCAGAAGCCTGACTCTAAGATCCTCTCAGTTGGTGTGTATCTTCACTTTCCAGAGGAAGAACGTCAATTTTTATCAGCTACTAGTCCAGTCCATGAGTTTAAATACAAAAAAGTCTTCTACACCTGCTTATGGCAAGAATCCTAATTAGTAAATCTGCATAATGGGATGGCAGTTATGGACTCATGAAAGTTAAGACAACTGTTTCCTTCTGTGGAAGTAGGTCAAGACCTTCATTAGAAAAGTAGGTCCTATTTTTCTCTTTAACTCTTGTTTCTGTAGCACTATAGACTTCAGAGGAATAAGGTACAGCTAATTATAAGTCAGGACAGTAAATCTGGTTCTTATTTAATCTATCTCAGAGATGTTCTAGCTATACACTTTAGCAGTTCCTCAGTGTTATAAAACTTTATTATGTCATTTTATTCAATTTTGCACTTACAAAATTATAGATGTTCTTTCTCAGTTGAACAAAATCAAAAAAGTAACACTTACTTCCTCTGGCAAAGGTGAATTATCAGGATGTATCCACCTGAGTAAGCACTGTGCTGAAAATGGAAGAAAGTTTTTAATATATACTCCAGGCTTTGCAAAAGATGGAGGCATTATTCCATTCCTGCAGTCCTCTCCTGTGTGCACTGTGTGCCACCATCTCACATCAGCTTTCTAGAATTCATCTCAGTTCACATTTCCAACTTCCAAGTTTCTCTTATTCTAATAAAGATATCAATGCTGTTAAGTTTTTTTCCCAAGACCTTTTTCTCTTGACAAGTAATAGAAAAACCACTTGGATCTGTGTGTCAGAAACCCTTCCATTCCTTTAAGCTCTGCTTTCCCTGTTTATACAAAACATAACCGATCCTGCCAGGAAAGACACACAAACATGAGTGAAACCCTAAATCACTTTTACCACTGCTTTTACACATCCATGAAAATGCAAAAATCTTGCACTTTTCTTATATTTCACTTCTCAAGTCTCTTCTCTTCCTCTGCATAAGTGCAAATTTTCATCAGATTTTAGTATTCCCATTTCGTAACCAATATACAAAGAATTTGCTTTATGAGAACTGATTCCTTGAGTGAAACAGACTACTTTTCTAATGACTGGAAGGTCATTAATTCTTGTAAACATGGTGGTTTTTACCTATTTAATATCCTCCAATCAATCTCCAAAGTGATTCTGAGTAAGAGTTTTCCTGTGTTGCCTTCCCTCAAAAAATAGTACTTGGATGTACTGCCATGCATAATATTTTATCATAAAAAGGAAAAAAAAAAGAAGAAAAAAAAAAGGAAAAGAAAAAAGAAAAGAAAAGAAAAAAGAAAAAAAGCAAAGCAAAGCAAAGCAAAGCAAAGCAAAAAGTAACGAAAAGCAAAAAGAAAAAGAAAAGAACCCTGCAATCTTTCAGCTACTTTGTAACTAAAATAAAAACAAAGCTTCCTGGCAGTATTTGCACCCTTTTTTTTTTAATTTAATTCTTTAGAGCATTTATTCACAGTATCAGACACTAGATTAAGAACTCAAAATTTATCTCTACACAATTCAATTAATTTTTAATAGCAGGTCAACCAAATAAAAACCCAGCATAGTACACAGACTAAAGGGGTCCAAGAATTCAACTAAATTATAATCCAGCAACATTTTTTTTACCACAACTAATAGCCATTTCTTAAAAAATACTTGAAGGTGTGAAAGCATCTGGAAATGTCCAGATCTATCAATCCTATTTGGAGAAAAGATAGGGAAGCTTAACATAACAAAAAATCAGATTTTCCATCTAGCTGCCATTTGCCATGTGACCTTGCCAACTGAATGTTGTACAAAGCGCAAAGACTGGATATCCAGACTTTCTGAAGCTGAAGTACCAGAAATCGAGATAGGAATAGCTCGGGAAGGAAATATAGATGAATCTGCTTTTCATACATGTGAATTCACAGCATCTACCTACTTTCCAACAGATCTGAGTATATGGATCATTATTCTAGTAGTCCGAGATGACTGAGTTCATAGCCAAAGAAGCAAGTTGCCTTCTCCGTGCCCACTTTAATCCACTGCTACTCAGTACTGCTCATTCTGAAGCTCTTCTACTAACTCTTGCTGAAAAAGCTTTATATCGGTAACCCAAGTGTTGAATTATTGTGCTTCCATAGAAAAGATGAATGCACTGATGTAAACGACAAAAAACAACCAACCAAACACATAAAACACACATACAAAAACCAAAAATAAACAACTAGACCCCCCCCCAAAAAAAAAAACCAAAAACCAAAAAAAAAAACAAACTCCTAAACCAATCCTCCTCCCCAAAAAAGCCCTCAAAATACAGAAACACACCCCAGCAAAATTACAAAGAATTGAAAATTAAAGACTAATATGAAGGGGACATGTATTGGTAATCTTTGGTGAATATTTAGCTAGCATGTTTCTCAAGCAAACAGCACACTAAGGGAGTGGGTGCTTCAGAAGGCCTGTTGTAGGTTTTCTACACACAGGTAAACATGCACACCAGAAAGAACAGCAAACATTAAAAATAAATATTTTCAGTAAAATATTTCCTTGAATGCAGTGTTGCATTTTATTTCTGAATTGCACATTTTACACCTATTTCAATGTATAATACAAGAGCTTGACAGTGCTGCCACAAAACTACCCTGTGAACATTCAGACAAAGAAGGACATTTAACTAGACATTGACACCCCAGACATCCCTGATAAGCTTCTCTGAAACCTTGATGGGGAGTAGTTGGCAGGACAAAGAATCCTTGATGGGTGCAGGACAAAGAAACAGTGATAAGGAACTGATCTTCCAGGAAAACAGGAGTCAGCGACAATTATTCTGGGAACTGATGCCTTGCACCCTTTTACACAAAAAGTGATAAAATGATATTTAAGGTACCTTCCAACCCAAACCATTCTATGATTCTATGAAGTATAGTTGTTTCACTCATTGGAATTCTGTAATAACTTTAAATATACATATATTTACTTTCTTAGTAGTAGTTTTGTGGTGACTTGTAGTTTGTATACACATATATTTAATAATACTAGTTTTGAGGCAATTCATAATAAGGAATAAAAAGGAAATCCTCAGAAGCCCAGCCACCTGGGTCTTTATGTATTGCAGAATACTGACACCCCCACTGTCAAGATCTTTACACACCTGTGGGTCATGCCCATGACTGCTGGAGAGCTGAGAAACTATCCATCAAAAAAATGGCATTCATTTATCTCTTGATAGCCAGGACCAACACTTGAAGCTTATACTGACTATCCCTGTCCTCTTCTGGAAACATCAACAGCTGGTCTGGACTAAGTGTTTCACTTCCACCACAGGGATGTTCTGTTAATTCGGTGTCAATCCTTTAGCAGACATATTACTATGTCTTTGAAAATTTGTAGCAACATAGCCCTATAAGAAGTCCAATTATCATAATTTGCCTCAAGATAGACTGTGAGAAACCCTGAAGTTAAAAATACACAAGTTGGTTAAGTCACAAATTGTCCAAATATTATGAAAAGGAAAATTAGCTAAGTGAATAAATACATCTTCTAACAAAGCAGAATAGCTAAATACAGATAGTCATTACTGTAAATCCTGAAAAGTATTTGTGTGAAGATGATTATAAAATATGCCACTTTTATTACTCAATATTGAACCAGACATGGCATAATAATTACCATTACTGCTGACTATTTGAACTTTTTTTCTATGCTGACTGTATTTAAAATAATCCTGCCTCCAAGAATCTTCTATTTCAGAAATCAAAATAAATGTTACTTCTGTGTACAGTTATTCCCTCAAATCTTTTCATTAGCTTACTGCTTTTCTCCATCAAGGTCCTGAGCAGCTTTCCAGGAGCTTCTGTATTTGTGCCATCTCCAACACAATGATGGCTCTCAGGCAAGCTCTCTCTCATGTATCCTTTCTTTTAAAATAGACTTTATCCACATTACCTTTAAAGCCTGGAGCTTCCTGGCATATTTTATAATTCCTTATTTTTTTCGCTCTTGAGGTTTCCCTCACATTGTCCACATTCTAAGCAGCAAATCCATTACAGCTTCCTATTTCTCTCAGCACTCCAAGCTACTATGCTTTGAAGTCTGTGTTACATGCACTGGAAAGCCTCCTGTCTGTCTCAACAAAAGAACACTCCTTTGCAAAGACTTCTGCCATAAATACCTGCTGAGTTTTTCTGGTAGTGTGTTTCACACTATGGTATCGCACCTATTAATCTCAGTCTGGAGCAATGATTTGTAGGACTGAAGCCAGTGACCACATGTTGGATTCAGGGCAATGATTGGCACATGGCTTTTTTCTATGTTGATTATTGCCTTCTGATGAATTTGATGCAGAGCACAAACAATCTTATTTTTATAAGAATATTATTTCTTCTTACCAAGCCAGAGCATGCCCTCTGTATTTCAGGGGTAAAAATCTGATACAAAAGTCCTAAGTAATCATGCTGCATTTAAACCCACAACTAAAAGAAACAGTATTTCCAGTATCAGTGAAAAAGACAGGCTGCAAGAGATACATCTAGAGTAGAAATACCTCTTGAAAAAAAAAGACTTACACATCATTCTATGAAGGATAGACTGTAAATAATAAATGCCCTGCTAACTATCCCAGATTTTCCATTGTTCAGTCAGCTTAAAATTTGGATCTTTATTCTCCCTTGGAAATAATGCAAGATTCTCAGGTATGTGACCACACATACCGACACAGTGCATGCCAGCCCTATGGGAGGTCACCACAAAGTAAAACTATCCGTTCTTTCGCTTCCATCTACTTGCTGATGGAGGAACAGCATATTGATTGATTTCCCATTTCTTGGGAAAGTGGTTACAGGAATAATGATGGTCACTGTAACTGACTACAGTTTTCCCTACTCTGAGAAGGAAAGAAAGAATTTAATTGGATGAACTACCGCAATGCTGTGCTTCAGATGCATTAGAAAAGTTTTCATATGCATGCAAACTACCTTTTATTTTTCCTAAACACTTAAGATACAGAAACACTTCAGTACTTCAAAATGCTCTGTAAAGTTGAGCAAAGTGGGATAGGGACATGGGGAGAGGTAGAGAATACATAATTTCTTGTGCTGATTAAGAAAAATAAATTTTCGTCTTGCTCAAAGACTCACTAAGTTGACAAGAAAACACCTCAATCAACTAACAAGAGATCTTGGCTTCTACAGCTGTGCCTAAAGAAGGAAAAAACCATGGTTGGGAATATTATGTTTGTACCAGTATCTCTCTGAGGTCACAGTCTTTTTTTTAGCTATATACACTTATTTCTGTTGTTTCTGCATTTATATCGCTTACAGTCAAGTATTTACTGCAATTTCTTTCAGTGTTGATAACATGGCAAAGACTAACTTTTAAAGTAAATGAAAGTCTTGCTGCTAAAAACCGTACTTTTTATAATTACTTGCAAGTATTAGTACTAATTGCATTTATGTTATTTAAAGATGTATATCTGACATTTTCAAAGATAAACTTGATTAAAGTTTGACAAAAATAAAAGTATATTGAAAAGAGGATTTTTTATCTAAGTCTAAGAAATATTTTACAATGCTTTCAATAACAATTTCAAAAGAAAAAGACTTTACAACAAAACTTTAAGTAGTTTATCTAATTAACAAACTTTATTTTGAAACAGAAAAAAGAAAAGCTTTGTATATTTTAATGTGTGAAAGATTATTCCCAAACACAGTAATCATAATTTATCTTTTTAATGATTTTTCTGCATTCTTATTGGCCAGAAGCAAGCTTTGGCCATAATTTGGTGCACTAAGTCGTTTAAGTTGGATGCATGAAGAAACAGCAGGTTTTTAAACAATCATACAGAATATTTTTTAATGTTGGGCTTCTCAAATGAAAAAGAATTCCTATTCATTATCTGCAATCCAGTATTGCCACATGGACATTTGGAAAATGAAGCTGTTGATAAACAAGAACTGATGCTTGATTATCATAATTTCTAAAGAGAAGACTTGAAAAAATAAAACAAATATGCATTAAATCCAGCCTAAACACTGAGTACACTCAAATGGAGAATGTCTATTTTAATAATGCTGATATGAAGTATGTGTAAAATTATCTCTGAACTACCAGGTTTTCATGAAATTTAACTTTTTCTTTCTTTTGATGGTCAGCTTTCTCTAAATGAAGAATTGATAAAATGTTAAGTCATTTCTTTGATAAAACAAAACAGGAAAAAAAATACTCTAGTATCTTCTATCTTCTGACACTTTATTTGATCTTGTACACTTCTTGAAACCAATGTTACAGCTCCCACCCTTAATAAGAGATGAGTGTGATTCCTAACCATTTTTAGCCCAGATGTTATCTGACATACGTACACTTGTTTACTCCTACCAGTACTAGTCAAGATGCTAAAAAAAAATTATTTACTTTTTTTGGTAAGGGCTTCCTTATGGTGTTATTTTACCAAAGCAGATATGAGACACAAATAAATGTTTAGTTTGCCTTCCAGCGGCAACTAAAGTCCTACTGAGTCAGTTTTTTATTATATAAATGATGCAGGTAGGTGTAAAGTATAAAGAATAGCCCAGATGGGCTTTCCTTCTGTGGAAAGTTAAGTTAATTGCAATTCAGCAAATTTATTGTGCCTATAATAAAGGCAGGGCTATTTAAGCTGACTGGGAAATCCTATATATGAAACATAATTTCCTTTCACTATTGCTTTAAAATTATATAAAATATACATGCCAAATTCATTTATTCTAAACGATGACTTACTGCAGCCTGACAATCCTTCTGACTTGTCATTTAGGCAGTACCTTTTTTTTACTCCCAGCAATCTCTCAAAGGTGTGCTCTGCAAT
>JASSUY010000204.1:0-20496 GCA_032466535.1 Forpus xanthops | reverse complement strand
CAATAACACTTCATCTTAAACATATACTGAATTTCATTATCTTTCACTTCTTTGGTACAAACTAAGCTGAAAGGTTTATTTACAAATGCAGCATTACTTTCATTGTGCATATGGAGAAGAGACGACACATTCTTTTCATGCTACCACAACACAAAATTTAGCCTTTCCTCTCTCCATCCCGAATTTTTCTTTAATGCAATGTGTTAATGTGACCTATTAAAGCACAAGTATTCTGACTTCACCTACTTTGCCTAATAAAAAAACACTATTTTTTGTTCTTTTTATTACAATGAACTAACATTTAAGCAGCATTTTTATAAAAACATTCAATTTTTTTCCTGTCCACAAGACTAATATATTTCTCCAACTGAATGGAAAAGAGAGCCAATTTTATTTTTTGTTAAAAACTGAACAAAAATGATTCATATTTGCTGAGCTCTATAAATCAGAACAACTATACTGAAGTATTGCACTTAGATTCCCTGACAAGTATAGAAATTGTAGCTTTGAGAGATGAAAAAAGAAGAGTCCTGGGGTGATGATGCATTACAGATAAACCAAACTGGAAACAATAGAAACAATTTTTTACACTAGAAAAAAGTTCGATCACTGTTTTATAAAAGTTACTTCCCTTACACCCTTGCTGCCGCCAAACTAAGTGTAGGCTCCCATTTAGCTGTTTTGCTAGTGCTAACCACAGAGATTGACTTAAGCAATGGCAGCAGGGAAACAAACACAGGTTAAGTTCATTTCAAAGCATCAAGCCTTGTCAGTTGTTGCAGAGGAATAGACAGAATGTAGCAAATGTGTAAATAGTGCTTTTCCTTCTTTGAACCTCCCACCTGAATAATACAAAATAAAGGGCTATTCTAAAATCATAAGGAAACCTATTTAGGCAGAGGTTTGCACACAAGCATATCCTTTGGTAAGCATGAAACATTCGTGAAATAAAGCCATACTAAACAGTAAGCCCATTCTGAGTCTTGTAAAACATATATTCTCCTCATAGGACTGAACATCACGACTGCTGGTACAGCCATATTTAGAAAAAGTGCAATAATCAGTAAATACCATGGTTCCATTCTACTTGAAAGTATGCCTTGTAAGTAAATCAACCAAGAGTCAAAGCCCATTATTGCATTTATTTTATAATCAAAGCATCTGATACTACATCTTTGCTACAGAAGATGCTCACCTTTAAGCTCCAGGAATCTGTTTGACTGAAATCTCTTATTTCCCTTGGCTCTTACTGCAAAGCCTCTGACAGACTATGGCATGCATATGTTATTCTTAACAAGCTGGAGCTCTGCAGATAGGGCCTTACTAAACCACCATGAACATTTTCCAGGCTGTGCTAGTTTTGGATGGGACAGAGTTAAATTCCTTCATAGTCACTAGCATGGTACTGCTTTTTGGATCTGTGACCAAAACAGATAAAACAGGGATGCTTCAGTTATTGCTGAGCAGTGCTTACACAGAATCAAGGCCTCTTCTGCTTCTTACACTATGCTGCCAGCAAATAAACTGAGTGTGGACAAGGAGCTGGGAGGGGACAGAGACAAACAGCTGACTCCAGCTGCGCAAAGACATATCCTTAAGCACATGACATTGTACTCAGCGACAAAAGCTGTGGGGAAGAAGGACCAGCTATGGCATTTGTCTTTCCAAATAATTGTTACTCATGAAGGAGTCCTGCTTTCCTGGAGATGGCTGAACACCTGCCTGCTCATAGGAACCAGTGAATGAATTCCTTATTGTGCTTTGCTTATTCATGAGCCGCTTTTGCTTTACCTGTTGAACTGTCTTTATCTTAACCTACGAATTTCCTCACCTTCACTTTCCAATTCCCTCCCCCATTCCACTGGGAGGGAGTGAGTGAGCAGCTGGGGGGAGGCTGAGCTTCCCATTGGAGTTACACCATGACACAAGTATTACCAGCTTGCATTTAGTCAGTATGACAGCAATGGTTACAGCAATTTCTAGTGATTATGATATTGACTATAGATGGTGCAGAGTTTTCTTGCAGCATCTGAGATTATCTTAACTGCAACTGATAATTAAAATTAATATTCTTAGGTAATTAATTTAAACTATTATAATGACAATGAAATGACACACAAAAAAAAAGTTGACACTGAAGCATAATTTCATTAACAATACTAGATGTACAACCTTTTACTTAAGCCTTTCCACTTGCCACACCTTTATAAAACTGCAAAAATTACCCTTAACCTTTAATATTTTTAAGAGAACAAATCAGAGGAAAGCATGACCTGATTCTACAAAAAAACATCCTTGCCCTGGGTTCAGCAGTAGCAGCCATTTTTCTGTCTTAGTAGCTGGTGCAGTGCTATGGTTTTGACTTTCACCCTGGGAACAGCGCTGATAACACCAATGGTTTTAGTTGCTGCTCAGTAATGTTTAATCTGACCAAGGACGTTATGAGTCTCATGCTCTGCCAGGGAGGAGGGGAAGCCGGGACAAAGTAGAGACAGGACACCTGGCCCAAACTAACCAAAGAGGTATTCCATACCACAGCACATCATGCCCACTACATAAACTGGAGACAGTTACCTGAAAGAGTTAGATCACTGATCGGGTTGGGCTGGGTATTGGTCAGCGAGTGGTGAGTGGTTGTATCCTCTTCCCTTGTTACTTCCCTTATAATTATTATTACTGTTGGCAGCAGCAGTGGTTTGTGTTATACCTTAGTTACTGGACTGTTCTTATCTCAACTCATGAGAGTTGCATTCTTTCGATTCTCCTCCCCATCCCTTCAAGAGCAGGGGGAGGAAGTGGTAGGGGAGTGAGTGAGCAGCTGCGTGGTTCTGGGTTGCTGGCTGGGCTTAAACCACGACAATCCTGAAATGGTTTATGCCTTAAAGATCTCATAAATTTGAATGTTAAAAAAAGTGCAATGGGAAAGAAGAGTAAATTGGAGGACAGCCATGTTAAGTACCGACATCCAAACAATCCTGTGTCAGTAATCTGTCAATAGAACAGGAACAGAATTGAAGCACAGTACTAAGGATTACTCTTTAGAGAATAAATGTGTAGCTTTGTGATTTCTGATGCAGAAAGTCAGAAGGAACTGCTTCTTGGGAAGCTAAACAAATGGATTAGTGGAGTCCTAATTGGCTGCAGCAACACAGGTAGCTGCCAAAACTTTAAACTTTTTTTTTATGTTTATCAATCACCGCCAGTATTGTTGAGCTTAGCTGCTTACAGTGTGTGGGTTCTGGTTCACAGAAGTCCAAGCACTAAGGTGCATACCCTAAATATGTATCACAGAGGGAAACATTTCAATGGGTGGCTATGTTTAGCATTACATTTTTGATATGAAAAGGAGTTGTTGGATACTGACTACAGAGTTATTCTGGTCTTCTCTAGAATGCAAGATGATCTGGATTTCCACTTGTGTTACCACTCATAGTCTAGGTCTTCTGAAGAGCAGCTAATAATAGAATTCCCACTCCATTGAGGAATGTTGGCTTTCCAATTAAAAATTGCAAGTTCTCTTTACAATGTGATGATAAAAACTGTTTGGAAGATATTATTCAGTATTATATTCCAGAAAATCAGAATACAGATATATGGTACACAGCTATCAACAAATAAAAAGCCTGGTTTATAAAAAAGGACTTAGAATTCCTCGAGAAAGTAACATGAGAGAAATGAGGACAGAAAAAAACTAGGATGGATGATGGATGAATATGCTTCAGATGGCAAGTTAGTTATAGGGATAGACTGTTGGCCTTATTCTTGGCAGAAAGAGCAACTGGACTATGAAATGACTGTACTAAAAAAACAGCATTTAAAAAGGTTGAAATGATAGCAGTATAAAATTTAAATTATTTAGAGAAATAGACCCTAGATTGCATCTAGCTGAAGTTAGAAGATGGGGCACAATATATAGATTATCTAACATGTGACTCAATTCAACACGTGAATCAAATTGCAAGGGAATAGAAAGTAAGTGACATAATAGGTGCGATTTAAGGCAAAGAAGAATCTCAGCAATGCATATTTGATTAAAAAGGAAGTTAGGTTAGGAAGAAGGCATACTGTCAAGGCTGGGTACAGTTAAAACCATATGAAAGTAAACCAAATGAGGCAGAAGAGTAACAATAAGTAAACTGGAAAGAACTGAGAATAGTTAACTGAACATTGATTATAGGAGTTAGAAAGTAAACAATACATTGCTGCAATGCCACAGCTCTGTGACATTTGGCTGGAAAGGCAGATTGACAAAAGGACCAAGAAAAAGTCTTAGTGGAACTTATAAATATCAGTGAAGAAGGCTGAGCTAAAGATATACAAACAAAAAATAAATTAGAATCTCAGCATGGATGAGGAGGAATAAAAGCAGCCAGAAATAAAAATAGCATAGAAATTAAAGATGAACTGCAGGCAAGTCTTTAAAATACACAGGATATGAGCAGCTCAAGGAAGAGACAGTGGAGCCATTTAGGGAAAAGAGTGACATCATGGTGACAGATGAAATCAGGTTGCATGAAGTCTCTGCCTATTTTTTAAGCAGTGAAAGCTGGAGGTCATCCCTGTGAGAGGTATCTTTTTGACAGCAAAGTACCTTACTATTTTCTTTACTACAGGGTAATAAAACACTTGATAATGGGGCATGTCCTCTGTCATGGAGTAAATATTTAATACTCTGAAATCAATTAAGTAGTTCAGTATGCTGGTAACCCAGACCTGAAAGATGCACTGAAATAATTAGAAGGGCACATGCTGAGAAATTAATGAGGGAAACAGGTAAACCTTTGGTGGATGGTTTTGTCATTCACACAGTGCTGAACAAATTTCAGGAGGTAACCATACATGCAGATGTCCCCACAGGTAAGAAAAAACCCCAATAAGATGAAGGAATGATTTGTCTTCAGCTGTGAGGACACACTAATAAGAGAAAGGGATTATATGCAACAGGCAGTGACGTAAGGGTCAGCCAGCCTAGATTCATGAAAAGAAGATCATACCTGTCAAACAGAGGATCGTACCTGTCAGACATACTTGGGATCCTCCAAGCATGTTACTGAACTGGAAAGTAAAAGTGTGAAGTAATGGATATGATTTGTCTGAGGTAAGTAGTCTTATAGTGTAAAATTCATGTCTGCAGTGAAGTGTGACTGCTTGTGTCAGAAGGCCACAGCAGAAAAGAATTATTAAAATGAATTAAAGCCTACTTACAGAAAAAAGGTCTTACCAGAAAGTAATTATGAGAAGTAGAGAAACATAAAAGATGAACGTACCTGTACCGTGAAACCTCATCTTGGTTTGGGTTTTTATTCCTTACATGTGAGCATCCAGAATAATGACATAATTTCCAAATACAACAGAACAAAGGAAAACCTTTCAAGAAGCAGATGAATTATCGACATTAGTTAGGCAGGGTTGAGAGGTGAACTGAAAGTGTCTCCTTAACCGTGATAATATGCAGATGATAGGTCTCACAAGAAAATGTGCAGTAAATTGAAAATTATGACTACAAGAAAAATGTGTGGCAGTGTGCTCCTCCAATTCCCCTTTTCTGCTTAAGCAATATCCTCCAGTGATGGTCCTGATGGCTGCATTTAGCTTAAGCTGGACTCTGGGGAGAAATAAAACACTACAATAGGTAAAGGCTGTAAGTTTTGCTCAACAGCTGAGGGCTAGTTGAGAGTGCCCCAACCAAAATATGGCTGGTATGTAAATACTACTACAAGTCAATCATTTTGCTCTGCAAACAGTGGACAGTCCAGGGGTCATTGAGTTTGCCTGCATAGTAGTGGACTGCATGCCAGGACTGACCCTTAAGTAGGGATGCCCCTCAAGGTTGCTTCTCAAGTTTGAGAGAATCACTGTCACATCAGACACTCTATAGGTGAGCTGGAAACTTCTTCAGTTCACTGAAACTCTAAAACCTAAGTGATTTAAAAGATTGACTGCGTACATATTTAGACATAAACCCTTGACTAAGGCTGGTCCATTGTAAATGTCAGTGAATGGAAACTCCGTTCACAAAGGATTCAAGAAAACAAGGGGTTCCTCTCTGAAACTCATGATTCAATGGCAGGGTCTCTCTGATAGTTTTGTCTGACCCTGTTCTTTATATTGCAAATACTCAAGTATACCTTGCTACCGAATCTTGTTAAACCACTGTCACATTTACTATCAAACTTTGTAAATCATTGTTTTATATCTCTAAACATATCGTTCTGTCTTATAAGTGAAGTGCATCACTCCAGTCATGATAAAGTGATTTATGTAAGAACAATGAAAGCTCTCTTGAAAAGAAAATATAGATAGCATAGCAAATAAGATCACCTTTTTCTGCCAGTTGTAAAAAAGCAAACAACCATACATACATAACCCTCCAACTCTCGCACTCTGGTAATTATTCCTAGCCCATGCAAGTGTTACAGAGAATGTGGTCTTTCCTATGGAATTCTTATGGAACGGTCAACTGAAAAATTGCACTGAGTGTATATTGTTTAAAGATTAATTTGATTCAAACGAGTATCAGTAGTTACATAGCCACTGTTTTCCTTAATGACAATTTGAGCTGTTCCCACCCCACTGATCCATACAATAGTTATGAATACAGCAATTAAAGCTGTGTTCATATCTTAGAGACATGCACAGCCAAGAGCTATCAAGACAGTCCAGTGTATTTTTTAATCTGGCCCACAAGTTTTAAATCACATTGTAATCCAACTTCCTTTCAACAATTTCAACAGCAAAATTTTCAGGGCTTTACAGAAAGGAGAAAAAACCCAAAAAAGTAAAAAGTATCAGAAGAAAAAAAAAAAAAAAAGAAAATGTAAGCTACAGAAGTTTCTTGATTTCCACTTCTCATTCTTCAACATTCTGTGAAGAGTTTAAGGAAAGACTGACTAAACTCTTTGAAACTAACTCTTGCTGGCTGCTGTAAGAAAATAAAATCAATTCTAAGAACATACTAAAGCCTCAGATAATATAGTAAAAGAAGTGATCCTGCCCTGAGAGCCCAGATGCTGATAAGACCAGATAAGCTACATCTTTTACCTCTGTATTACTGTGCTAGATTTATTCAAAGCACCTTTGAGAATGGTGGATATCTCAGGGAAACTATCAAGAATAGGGTGCATGTCTTTTCTTCACCATCCTTTACAGCCAGTTACAATCTTTGCAACAGAGAAATTACTGTTAAAAAAAGTTAAATGCAGCTCAATCCAAATAAATTTTTTTAAGAACAACGTATTGATTACATTGAATTATCAGAATAAGTAAAAATAAATCAAATGCCTTTTTTTGATAACATATTTTTTTCTGAATAATTCTGATAATCTAAACCATCATTTAGACATATTGCACAGCAATCAGAAAGAGTATAAGAGTAACACTGTGATGATTTTAGAGCACTATAAATGTGAAAAAGTGTAACAAAATTAAAACTTCTTTGATTTATGAATAAAAATATTCATAAGTTTTATTCTGCAGAAAATTTATTCTCTCAGTTTGGAATGGAAAGTTTTCTGCATTTGATGTTCCAGACATATAAAAAATATCACTTTTTCCTTGCAAAGAATGCAAGCAGTCACATAAATAGGTGCAAGGAAAAGTAAAAATTATGGTCAACAGGCCTGAGTGAAAAAAATAATAAGGGATCACAGTAAGAAGATGGACTGAAGCCAGGTATCAGTGAGAAAGAAATAAAGGAGAAAGGGAGAAAAAAAAGACAGGGTAAGATCAGTCAAATCTAGGGGAGAGAGAAAAGTAAGTTAAAAAATACATATACCTAGTAACGACAAAAAGAAAAAAACCCTTCCCATCTTCATTACTCATGAAAAATCTGAAGCCTAAACCATTTACCAGAATTTTTTTCACAACATAAAGAGGGAGCAATCACCTTTCTTTCTCTTCATTTATGTGAGAGAAGGATTTTAAATGCTAGGGTATGAAATGAGATTACTTCACTAAAGTCTTAGTGTAGAACTGTAAAAAAATGATATACAAATCTATTTTTATGAATGGAAAATTGTATTTTATTTATCTGGATTATCTCTCTACCTTTATTTCAAATCTTGTATGTGAAGCTTGTCATATTTTTGATTTCACAACTGTGTGAACACAAGTGTTCTGATTTTAAATAGACAAATAGGTAAAAGTGGCCTAATTTGACATTTTCCTCCCTGCATATCCCTCAAGGCAAAAAGACACTGCAGAACTTTGATGCGATGCTCACAAAGTACTTATTATCTGAAAAAAGAAATTAAATCATAGCAATGCTTTAATATTAACTAAATGATTATAGCATGAGACAGATTTCTGTGTAAGCTGTATTCCTTCATAAAATCTAACAGTGACCCTTCCTTAAATGTGGAATACTTCACATTTAGCAAATAATGGGTATTCTGCAGATGGGCTGTTTGATTGGGCATCAGGTAACAGAGATTCAACTTTGGCTTGTAAATCACGGTATCCAAACTGTTTGAGCCAGCATAGATTGTTTAGTAGTCCTGCTCCTACATATTGCCCCCAAAATCTTGCTTTCCAAAACCAGGTGAGAGTGGGAAAGAATAGAAACCCCAAATTCCTGTGAATATTCATAAAGAGCACCAATTTAGCAAAATCTTATCTTATACTCTTGTATAAAAAGTTCATTCATACCAAAGTGAACTTTGACTAACCTAACACTCTTAAGCTGTCTAGGTTTAAACTATAAATCTAAGCCCTCTACACTCAGCAGCAAACCTTTCTCTACATCATTGGCTTTTATGAATTCACAAGACATCAAATCAGTCGGGGTGTCTTTTCTTGTCATCATGCTGGAAAACATTTAATGTCCAGAACAACATGAATGTTAAAATGCCACCACTGAAAATATGCAGTATGATGAACAAAGTAGGAACACAGTAGTTTTTTCTACTTTCTGTGGTACAGTTGCAGTAATTATAGTAAGCCTTTGCATGTTATTTCCCATTCACTTTTGAACATGCTACCTTTAAAAATGCAATTCAATTTTTTCAAGAATATCATCAGCTAGCAAGCAAGTAAAGGTACATTAATGGCTGACATTCCTGTTAAGAGAAAAACAGCTTATGTCTATATTTTTCATTACTCATCTGCACAAGCCTGTAGAGAAGTATCATTTTCCAGATTATCACCCTGTTAGCACAAGGAAGGCGAAAGTATAAAGTATCAGAGATTATAAAACATAATTAAAGCCTGCACAGAAGAAACACCATTAAAATTATGTCAGCCTGCTGTAAGAAAAAAAGCCTGTTAATTACGATGGGGTGGAGGGATGAAAAGAAAGTGGCAAGTAACAAACTTAACTTTAGGTGGTCCGATTAATTTCATCCATAAAACTGCCAGTACACTATGGCACATATAAGTTCCATAAATAAAATTTGGATGACTTTGCAATGATAGCAGACATGAATAATGTGAACACTAAGTATCCTAGGACTGTATATGAAGATTAAAGCCTAAGGTCACAAGTTACGATCGCAGAGCAAGTATTGAATGCAGTATTAGCATAAATGCTAGGATCTGTTTTGAACCACTGGTGAAGAGACCAAAATGACAGAAGCAGACATGGAATTTCTAAAAATCTCTTTTCTGGCATAAAATGAGTTTATGCAAACCATCATATATACAATTTTATGGTACGTATTATATTACATACAAGCTATTCCTGTATGCAACTGGAATTTTTATGCATTGGAACTTGCAGTACAGCACCACAAATATACACAAATATGTTATGTACAGATGAATGCGCATAGCCAACATTCCCTCCTTCCAGTAAGGAAGAGACTACCATAACAGGATATTTCTTTTGAACTAGCTATAAAAAATGCTGAAAAATTTTACAGATAAAAAAATAACTCTAATAAGCAAAAGAAACACTAAGGTTCAAGAATATAAAACATTCTCAAATAAGTTAAAATATGTCTGAGAGAAAATGCTCCAAACATTTCTTCGAAACACTATATCACAAAATCTGTCAAAACTTTGTCACCTGTCACTCTGATTTCATTTTTTCTATCTAATGAAACTTACATTAGGAAGTCTTAACTTCTCCATTTCTCCCATCATAATTTCAAAACACATCAAGAATTTGCTGCACACTCTGGTGGAATAAGATGCAAATATCTCTCAAAATTTTGAACAATTTATAAAGTGTTAATCTTTATGGTAACCTTATTTATCTGAGACACCGCAGCCTATGTGAGTCCCTGTCAGAGACAATACTCATCCTTTAAGCTTGGAGAAAGGGAAAAAAGTGGTTTAAATTTAAAACCAAACAAAACAACCCTACACATCACTTCAGGAGAAGATAAGTTTCAGACAGTTCTTTTGTTCCGCACAAAGTATTTGTTCTTAGAATAATGGAGAGTATCAAATAGCTCCAGCTTGAGACAGAACAGATTTGAATCTTTATATTAAAAAGAATGAATGTGTAGTCCCATATCTGAGCAAGGGTCATAACCACAGGGCTACACAATATTAAGAGATAAGACCCATCATTTTTTCCTGCTGTATTTCTTCATTGAAAAACTTGAAAATGTGCTGAAACAGTGACTAGAATACAGGCATTACTTTCCCAAGTGTTAACAGCCACATATATACCCTCTTTTTCCTTTCTTAATGACAAAAACCCAAACCCAAATATGCTTGAAACAGACCATGGAAAAGAATCAACAGGAAAGCCTGAAAGTAAGTCACTCCATAATATATGATGACTCCTGTCTAAGATGAGAGATGGAAATAGAAAAAAATAGGGAAATATTAATTTTCAGTGGATTGAAAAAAGTTGGGTTTCCTCCCAGGAGAGTCAAAAAGAGTACACTTAAGGCTCCAAAGGCAAATAAGAAGGCATTGAAACAGTTTCTGGACTAAGACCATTCCTATCACATAAAAGGACATATCATTATGGAGGTGTATTGGACAAAACCTCAAGTTTGCATATAGAATCGATATTGTTATATATAGAAATATGAGATTTTAAATAAACTTTCAGAGTAAGCAAAATACAGCAAAATTACAAAATCCTTATTTGTGAAGAAGTGAACAATTTAGTATTTCACTTTCACATGATTAGTCCTAAAAAACTAATCTCTCCCATACAAACTTCTATCTGAAAAGAAAATATTATTTTTCAAGCTTGTTTCTATAAAAGGCTTAAATGGAACTTGAATTGTGATACACAGTGGACTCTTCTGTTCACAATTTCCTACTCTCAAAAACCCAAAATGATTTTCAGAAAATCTGCTATGTATTTATTTTTAATGAAGAATATAAAAGTGCTAACATATGCTCCTTTAAAAGACTTCAGTAATTTAGGGATCTGCAGAGAGGGAATTAAAATTCTCTGCTCTGGGGTAGTACTCAAGGCAGTATAATAACTGATAACATAATACAAACATTAGATAATAATCACTGCTAGAACAGCCTGTCATGTAGTTTTATGCTGAGAAACACCTGTCCACATGGGGCCACTTGCAGCACACAGGCACCTTTATACATCATAATCTTCCTCATGGAAACATGGGGCAATAATATATCACAGCAGCCCTATATGCCTTTAGCCTTCTGCATACCTCCATAACCTGGAAGAACACAGTGTTATAATTTGAGGAAGACACCAATGTGAAAAAATATTATATTATTCATTTCCATCTGAGGTGCACACTAAGTGCTGCTCTATGATGTCACATTTCCCACCTCAGAATTTCCTTAAATTGAAGTAAATTCTATGTAAAATGCTTGCATCTCTCCATATTCTATAGAATCGTAAAATGGTGAGGGATTGAAAGGACCTTAAGATCATCTTGTTCCAACCCCCTGCCATAGGCAGGGATGCCTCACACTAGACAATGTCTCTAAAGGCTCTGTTCAGTCTGGACTTGAACAGTGCCAGGGATAGAGCATTTACCACTTCTTTGGGCAGCCTGCTCCAGTGCCTCAGCACCCTCACAGTAAAGAATTTCCTCCTTATATCTATAGAATCATAGAATGGTAAGAGTGGAAAAGGACCTTAAGATATTGATATCTCTCAATGTCCTCCGAAGTGAGATTACACAAAATGTTCAAACATTCACACAATTTAATGCACCAAACCTATTAAAATTTGAAGTTAATATATTAGTTCCAGCATGAAAAAGAGAAATCCAGGCTGTACAGGAATTTATTTTATCTCCTCAATTGTGCCTTGCACACAAAACATAATTTTTAGAGTGCATTGAGTTTACAACATTCAAATTACCTGCAACCAGGAGTGTTGGAGTGAGGCAGCCACTATCACTCTGGTCACTGTATGCTGTTTAGAGTTTCTGCAACACACTCAGCGGCCTTCATATGATCACAGGAACAATGTTCATACAATAAATCACTTGTCCAGCAAACACAACTTGTTATATCAAAACAGACAGCAGCCAAAAACTTTGTTCTTCTTTTGCACAGCATGCCAGTGGGATTAGCTGCAGAAACTAGAGCTAGATACACTATATAACCACTTTGAGAGGGATCAGAGTTCATTTGGGACAACTTCCTAAATGCAGGTAACTTCAAATCCCGGAAGAGGATCTGAGTGAGCACCAGACAGCATTCCTCTCCTCTTTCTCTTCCTTGACATGCTCCCATAAAATCTCCCTTTGGTTTTGGTTTTTTTTTTTTTTTCAGTCTATCAAAAGCTTGGCATCAAGATTTCTTTCTACTAACAAAGGTCAAACTTGAACAAATGAAAATAAAAGAGATGTAGCTGTATTTGAGGACAGCAGGTATAAAAAAGGGCATCAGAGCAATAAATGTCATCTTCATTTAAAAAAGGACTTTTCTAAGTAAGGAACGAGTTATAAGTAATGAAACATGAAAATTTAAAAGTGTTCTTGATTGCTTTTAACTCATAATTTACATTTTAACATTAAGTACAATATATAGAGATTTATGAGTAAAATAAGTAAACAAACACTGAAATCTCTCTTTTTTACCATGTTGCACACAATGTATCCCAGTTTTCCCTACAGGAGTAGCACTGTTCAACCATATTTAAACTCTGATTCAGTGAGACCTGCTCTCTTGTAAACAAAAAAACCTTAACTCATTCCTCCATTCTCTACAATGCTTCATGAGAGTTAGGTTTCAATTACTTTGGTTAGCAACAGAAGAGAAGCTCTTACTCCTTGAAGATTTCTGCAAGAGCTAATAAAAACTAGAAACAGCATAACAAACTGAAGTGCAAAACCAGCATATCACTGCAGGGATGCAGCCACGCAAAGTTCCTTTACAGAAGGAAATTACATTACTTCTTCTTCTGACAGAGCCTTTTTTTCTTTAAGCTCTTCTGAGGTCTTCATGGTACTGAGATTTGAATGGCTAACGTGTGTTGCAAAATTGTGCCTGTCAAAAGATACATTATGGCTCAAGCATGAATGTATTCTCATATTAAAAACCAAACCAAACCAAACCAAAAACAACCAACCAAAACAGTTCAGCTAGAGAAACTACACCCTGTTAAGGGGCTGTGGACTCAGAATGAATGGTTGCCCCATTCCATGTCTACAGGAAGAGAATAGGGGCTTTACTAAGCAGAAAAGTGAACTTCTGTAATATGTACCTGTATTTCTGACATTAGATCAGGGAATGTTAGCAACACCATGCACAGATGCCCCTCTGAAGGATAACACATCCACAAAGGACTTCTCATTACCTGCCTGTTTATCATTTGATAATAAAAGAGCTTTGGCCACATCAGCTGTACTGCATGATGCATGATTTTGTACATACGACTTGAAGACTTCTTCAAGAGCCAATTAAAAAAGTTCAAACTGAACTGCATTGTGCTTGTATGCACCTTTCTATTCACCATAAAACTAAAATGTTAAAACTTAATGAAGACCACCTCTATTAAGGATGCAAATAACAATTTTGCAGCTAGTGATCCCATCTTTTAGAACATCTTTTAATCAAACATCAAATAAATCGTAGTGTTTCACCACTGTGATCTCTAGTTCCTTAAATAATTCTCAGAAATTGAATGGATTTTCTAGCAGACTTATGCCTAACTAAAAAATCTTTTCCTTAAAGCACAAGTTTCCATGATCCAACCTGAAAGCGTTTGCCCCTGAATATAGCTAGAAACTCAACCTTCATTTTATTGCTGTGCTTGTACAGTTTTGTAGCTAGGCTATAGCTTAAAAAAATGAAAATACCTGGTTAAGGTCTTCTCCAAGGATAGAAGTCATCTTTACTAGAAGCCCTAGTTATGAAAAAGTTTTTACCAGTTATCTTCATTAATAACTGTGATGAACACTGCATACAAAAATGCTTAAGCTCACTGTCAGCCACTGTGATGAACTCAATTTTGAGTGTTCAGCATAGACTCATTTGCATTTGGCAATCAACAATGCCACATTTTCTGGAACAGTCTTAAAATCATATCTGAATCATATATCAAGGAAGTTCTGAAATCCCCCAACATTAATTGCCAATTTTACAGCATCATATCAGGTAAGGGCTTTTTTTGCTTAGTTAGAAATTGCATTCACATCAATTCCTGTTGAAGTTTTCTACCTTATCTTAAAGTGCCCATTAAAAGTGTGGTTTGACAAATTGGTGTTTTACTTTACTTTTTGTTATGTTTTTTCTATATTTTGTTCGAGACAAGTTTCCATTTGTCTGGTCCTGTTCCTGCTGATGCTGGCAACACAGTCGTCTTCTTCTAATACCCAGAGTCTGACTCCTCACTAACTTTAATTGACCTAAAAAAAAGAAAAAGCACTAGCTTTTCAGTGGATTTGTAAGAGCACTAGCTCTTACAAATCATTGGTAAATTGCATCATATTCTCATGTATTTCCTTCTTTAAGGACAAAGAGTAAAAAACAATTATTACCTCAAATATTTGATTTATGCCTATTGGCTTTATTATTCTGAAGTATCAAGAACAACAGGAAGTACTGAGTGAAATAAACTATGTTGAAGTTTAAATGAGTTTATCACTTTTTCTGGTGTTTTTTTGGAAGACAAGAAGATCACCCTGGGGCTGGTCAGGCTGGGCTTTTGCTGGCTTTAGTACCCAGCAGATGGAATGGTAAATGTGTGACATATGGAGAAAGCTATCTTATATGCCAGTTTGTTAAACAGATTGTCTTCGTCATCTGACCACTGTTAGAAAGGCAATTGAAAACCACAGGCTTCTAGCTTCTCCATAATGAATGTTAAAAATGTGAATATGGGGCCATTTCTCACCTTTCAAAAGGACTGTCAAAACTACACACAGTTAAAAACTCTACACAAATCAAGGTGACCTGGTATTCACAGCAATCTCCATACTGAAATCCTTCCAGGGGACCTAGTGAGAATTTAAATCTTAAGAACTGGTCCTTGGTTCTCTTCTCATGGGTATGCAGTGGGAAAAGTGGGATAAGATTTTAAAGTTTGCCAGTGCACACTAACAACACTGCCTTCAAAAAAAAAAAAAAGGAAAAGCATTCTTGGTCTGCACACAAGATCTGGGTTTGGAAAATCAGAAAGATAATGTCTGTTGCATTATATGTGCTGATAATGTACTAGCGTACTACACTGACAGGTTCTGTGCCTTTAATAGGTTGCACTACTATTAGCATTCTTATTATATTATTATTTAGCTATATGTTATCATATACATATATGTTTCCTTTTACTGTGTACAGTTGGCATGATCAGGTGATAACTGCAAGTAACATGGCAGTGTACAAATATTATAGAATCATAGAATCACAGAATGATTAGGGTTGGAAAGGACCTTAAGATCACCTTGTTTCAACCCCTCGCCATGGGCAGGGACATTTTACACTGGACCATGTTGTCCAAAGCTCTGTCCAACCTGACCTTGAACACTGCCAGGAGTATTTACCACTTCTATTGGTAACCTGTTCCAGTGCCTCACCAACCTCATAATAAAGAATTTTTTCTTTATATCTAATCTGAATTTCCCGTTTTAGTTTTAACCCATTGCCTCTTGTCCTATCACAACAGTCCATCGAACACTTTCATGGACTATGTCTACACACAGTCTGATTTTCAATGTGTTAAAACCAGTTAGTCTTACAATATGCTTAGATTAAAAAATAGGAGAAAGAAGTTTTTGAACTGTCCTACAGAACATCACGGCAGGAAAATCAATTGTTTTAAGCTGGAACTTGAGAAAGTTAGGAAGGACACTGAAAGTCTGTATCACATTCTTACTGTGTGATTTGCATGCATCTTTATTTCTCCTGGCTCTGCACAGGGAAACTTGCCGGTGCTAAGAAAAAATATCTTCTCCTTTTTTTCTGTGCAGCTTACCTTCAATTGCTACTACTGCTTGAATGGCAGATAGAATATAAAGCAAGGTAAACTGGTATGAGTTAGTGGTACCAACATTTCTGAGGTACATGATGCATATCTGCTTTCATATTTGAGTATCCTGGGTTAAGCAGTAGCAGTAATTTTTCTCAGTCTTTAGTAGCTGGTGCAGTGCTGTGTTTTGACTTTCAGGCTGGGAACAACTCTGATAACAATGATGTTTTTAGTTGCTGCTCAGTAATGGCCAGTCTGACCAAAGATTTTTCAGAATCTCGTGCTCTGCCAGGGATAAGGGGCACAAGAAGCCAGGAGGAAGCACAGACAGGACACCTGGCCCAAACTAACTGAAGGGGTATTTCATACCACAGCACATCATGCCCAGTATAGAAACTGGGGGCAGTTACCTGGATTTTAGACCACTCCTCAGGTCAGGCTGGGTGACGGTCAGCAGGTGGTGAGCAGTTGTATTCTCTTCCCTTGTTACTTCACTTATCATTATTATTATTGATGATAGCAGTAGTGATTTGTATTATACCTTAGCTACTGGACTGTTCTTAACTTATGGGAGTCATATTCTTTCAATCCCTCTCCCCATCCCTCCGCTTGCTGGGGGAGGATGGTGGGGGCAGTGAGAAAGTGGCTGCGTGGTTCTGGATTACTGGCTGGGCTTAAACCAAGACATTGAGTAAAACTAATTGCTAGTTCTGGGTAAAGCAGGGACTGCTTTTCGCCCATTAATTCAGCAACAACACCAGGGCTGTGGGGTTATAAAGGTTGTTTTAATGCAGACACAGACATAATGGGTCACTAGCAATATTATTGTTCTCTTACCTAGGGGCGTGTTAAAGTTTCCACTCTGAATCTTTTACTACAGGTTTTGAGACTGACTGAGACCTAACTGTATGAGGAATTTGGACTTCGTGGGCAACACTAGCCTTTTCCAGGGCCCTGTGTTCAGAAACAGATATACCCATTTTCCGTTCCATGCTTCTATCCATTTTTATTAAAAAAAAAAAAAAGACATTTGAAATGGAATTCCTTACCCTCAATAGCAGATTTTATCTTTAAATCTTCCTTTTTACTATCAAACCAAGCCCAGGTACCTGATAACAGCAAGTCATGTGAGGACAAACTGCACTGGTATGCTCAGACAGGTTCTTGGAAATATTAATGTGCGAGATGCAACTTTCCTGGGGGCCTACAGCAGTCTTGCTAATGCATATGTTGCTTAGCATGTGAACAGTTGTAATACATTTTAAATCAAGAGAATAACACTCCGTTTCACTCAGTGAATCTCAAAGGTTAGCACTGCTTCAAACACTTGCAGAGCAGGCTACATACAGTTTGCAGTCACTTGGTTCAGATCTGAACATAATGCTGGCTTAAAGTGTCAGATCTATTTTACTGAGAAATGTACCATTTCTTTCTAGCATCATTAAGGCATGAATGCAAACAATTAGCAGATCTACAACTGCTACAATCATGCTGTCTTACCATTTACATTACTACAACCCAACACCATCACATGGTTACAGCCTGTGCCACTGGAAGGCATTAATTAATTTCTACTTCTGTGCATTCACTCCACTCATCCTCTTAATTATATATTTTTTTTAATTCTTTTTTTTTTTTTTTATTTCAATATCATTCCCACGCACCTTTCTTTGGTATGCTTTAACTGAGCCTGCACCATCAGAAGAAAATGAATTAAACAATTTAATATGTTGGTTTGAAACTTGAGCTTTTTACTTTATGAAGACATTTAAAAACATGTTAGACTATTTACTGCTTTTAAAGATCCTCCCTTTCAGCTGTTTCTTGATTCTTTATAATACTTTGATACAATTAAATCTTACTACTCTGCCCTTAAGGAGGGGGAAAGGAGACAAAGAGATTAAGTGAGTCTCTCAAGGTGCTGCCAGTGGGAAGGAAGGAATAAGAATGAAAGCTACTGAATATCTTGGATGCCTTTTTAAAGGAAAATGTGTTTTTTATTTTTTATTTTTTTAACAAAAGTATTTACTTCCTTTGAGTTTTTTCTTAGAAGACTGAAAACAAGACGTTTCTTCTACAAACATTATGTGCCTTTGATTTTCAGCTGAAATGCCTTTTTTTTTTAATGAGGTAACATAATTTATTTTCTGTTGTGTAATGAATATGGAGATATGTTCTGCTCAGCTATGCTTAGCCTTGCAGTTCAATACTCCAGCTTCAGCTTCACATTCACAAAGTTGGAATTAGAGATGCTTCAGTAAAACATACAAACAGACTCAACATCCAAATACCTTCTCTTTCAAATAATGACTGGTGCTGTATTTTCACCTATTTCCATGAATGAATAGAAACACTGTTTCAAAAACAACCTGGGAGCTTCAGAGCTCAGCAAATGTGATGGGTGAATGAAAAAGCCTGCTGAACACAACAGGAGACTGTCAAAAAGGACAAATTGTGCAACTCAAATGTCAGGCAGACAGTGAAACGCATCAATAGTTGCCTCTCAGGTAAGAGGCCTTTAATATCTCCAACACTTACTTTAACAGCATTACCTTTAGTTTTAACTGTAAGTGAGCTGTTTCCCTCATAAATGATGAGCCCTGACAACTGATGCAGTTGCAAGTAACTTGCTTTGAAGCTGCTAACATGTGCTATGGCAGGAGGGCCATGAGGACGATAAGGGGGCTGGAGCATCTCCCATACAAAGACAGGCTGAGAAAATTGGGGCTGCTCAGCCTGGAGAACAGAAGCTGTGTGGAGATCTCACAGTAGCCTTCCAATATCTGAAAGGGGCCTACAAGGGTGCTGGAGAGGGACTATTCATCAGGGACTACAGTGACAAGTGGTAATGGGTTTAAACTTAAACAGGGGAAATTTAGGTTAGATATAAGGCATAAATTCTTTAGTGTAAGTGATGAAATACTGGAACATGTTGCCCAAGCTAGTTGCGAATGCTCCAACTCTGTCAGCATTCAAGGCCAGGTGGGACAAGGCCTTAAGCAACCTAGTCTAGTGTGAGGTGTACCTGCCCATTGCAGGGGGATTGGAACTATGATCCTTTCCAACCCTAACCATTCTGTGATTCTATGATTCTGTGATGCTGCTAAGAGTGCACCTTCCTTGCTAATTGGAATTTTAATTGTCTTTTGCCTCTTTAAAATGAAATTCTATATATTTTACTGGTTTAAATTAATTTGAGAAACTAAACAAAAGTAAAAATATCACTCAATTCATTCATGGACACACATCCTACCACCACCCCAAACCACATATATACATGCAGGACTGAGCAGAAACATCTTTGTCTTACAATGTGGTTAAAATTCACAGTGATTTCAGTAGGAGCTGATTTAGGTCAATGCTGAACAAATCTAGAAATCTCACCTCAATTATTCATCATCAGCCTCAGTACAGATTCTAGCAAAGAAGAAAAAGCAAGAAAAAAATCTCCCAAAATTATTTTTTAAATTCCATTGCACCTGCTAATTAATGTTTCTAATTAATATTCTCTTCTCTGAATACTGTATCTTGGTGTTCTGGGTTCAGCAGTAGCAGTCATTTTTCTCAGTCTTAGTAGCTGGTGCAATGCTATGGTTTTGACTTTCAGCAAGGGAACAATGTTGATAACACTGACGGTTCCAATTGCTGCTCACTAATGTTTAGTCTGACCAAGGACTTTCTGAGTGTCATGATCTGCCAGGGAGGAGGGGAAGCTGGGAGGAAGCGGAGGCAAGACACTTGACCCAAACTGACCAAACCATACCACATGCACATCATGCCCAGTATAGAAACTGGGAGCAGTTACCCGGAAGGGCTTGATTGCTGGTCAGGTTGGACTGGGTATCGTTTAGAGGGTGGTGAGCAGTTGCATTCTCTTCCCTTGTTATTTCCCTTATTATTATTATTATTATTGGTGGTAGCAGTAGCGGTTTGTGTTATACCTTAGTTACTGGGTTGTTCTTAACTCATAGAATCATAGAATAGTTAGGGTTGGAAAGGACCTTAAGATCATCTAGTTCCAACCCCTTCAGCCAGGGGCAGGGACACCTCCCACTAAACCACACCACCCAAGGCTATGTCCAACCTGGCCTTGAACATCGCCAGAAATGGAGCATTCAAAACTTCCCTGGGCAACCCATTCCAGTGCCTCACCACCCTTACAGGAAAGAATTTCTTCCTCAGATCCAATCTAA
>JASSUY010000203.1:0-57769 GCA_032466535.1 Forpus xanthops | reverse complement strand
GGCGCTGTAATAAAGAATACCTGCTTGTCAACTAGAAAACTTTGTTGGCAAGTTTGTTCCTGGAGTTTTCTCCGAATCATTAGTTAAGATGTAAACTTTGAAGAGCTCACTGGGAATTTCATTAATAGATCAGAAATTTTCCAGTTGATCATTTAAGTTTCTAAAATATTTGTTTAAAGACACACCATTTGTGATCTTTCATTATATTGCCTAAAGCCGTATTTTTCTGCATCAAGTCCAAATATCTCTTAATTATTACTTTCTTTCCAGGAAAAGCTTTTTTTGGAAAAATAAGGCAACCCGCCACAACTCAAGCATGTCCTTGTTTGTAGATTTCACCAATTCTGATAAAAAAAAAATTGGTAGTTTTGTTGACCCATTTCAGAGCCAAGTTTAAATTAGCTTACTGAGACAAAGTTGTCAATCTCTTAAACTGAAGAAATGTTGCAGATCAATTAAAAGCTGTCTTTTTATTATAAGGAAGGGCAACTTCTCCCAAAATCAAACAATCCTCTTGGAAGTAACTTTCTTTTTCTCTATGATATACTTTACATTTTCTTTCATTTTATCCATTCATCAATGTTTTCAGATGTAACAGTGGAATAACAATGTTACAAAAAAACAGGACAATCTCTAAAATGTAATATTCTGCATCTGAATGATAAGAATCCCATTAAAACTCAACATTAAAGCATTGTTTTCTCAAAGAAAAAAAAATTACCATGGCTTTGATAAAGAAATACGAAAACAACATTGGCTTTTCCAGCTTTAATCAAGTAATTTGTGACCCAGTAAGAGCTCTGTACTGCTGAGTTATTTTTGAAGCATTTATCACAGGTGTTTCACATGTGTTCAGCACATCCTGATTCTAATCTTCTTAATACGCTTAACAATAGTAGGGCAGCTTTTAAGAACAAGTAAACTGGCTCTCCTGATTATTTTGGACTGTGTTCTTACACAAGCATTATTTATTTGGGATTTGAATCCTTTTTCCAGCACTCATTTAGTCTTAAAAACAGCTCCATCTGTTCAGGGGGGGTTTCTTATACTGCATTACTCAGCAGAACAATTCCTGTTGTATGAAGACAGAGAGACATTCATGGATAAACCTAAGACTTAAGCCAATTCCTTCCACGTTAATACCAGGCTCAGTGTACTGAACACCAACCATTCAAAGAAACTTTCTTGTATTGGGTGCTCACCATTTGAGGTCTTCTTATCTTGTTGACAGACACCTTGGCTATACTGTGGACTTAAATCATGATGTCATATGAACAGGAACAGAAATAACCCAGTTCTCTAATTAGCCTCATTAATTCACTACTTGTGAGAGCTCCTAGCTTCACTGGTCCTATGATGGATTGCAGCAAATGCAATGCATATCCTAAGCCAAAGGTGAGGGCATGTAGGAGAGCAATGACCATAAGATGATCTTCAGATCCAGCAGCGAATATTTCTGTTTATGTATTTAGTATTTTCCCTAAGTACTCAGGATCATTTTTCTCCAAACAATTATGCTTTTACTGCATGATAAATAAGACTTTGCCTGAAGATACCAGAGGGCATGTGGCACCAGCATAATATCTCTGCAACATATTTTGAGTGGTTATCACACCATTTCTAGCTCACCATATGGCTTAGTGCAGATGTCCTAGCATTAAAATGACCTTCTTCATTACAAAAAGGTCACAGATGCAGAATTCAACATTTTGTAACCCTTGGCAGGGGAACAGGCTATGCAGGCAGCACACCTGTTGCCTGGCCCTCAGTTCAGAACACTGTCACCCAATAATTGACTGAAATACAGGGTTTGAAATGTAGCTGGTATTGCTGCTTGTAACATCACTTTATAAACTTGGCTATCATTAAACAGTTCAGCATGATGAGATTCACAAATAAAAATGCTAACATGCTAGAATCAACTTCTATTAGGCTTTACTTTGGTAGCCCTAGTAACAAGCAGCATTATATACTTTTCTGAATCTCTGTCAATAGTCGTTTTCTTTCTTTAAGGAAAAACAGAAATTACGTTAAGGCAACAATCAGGAGTTTCTGTACAGAAAACAGTTAAATTTTACTCCATTCAGAAGACATTTTTCTGCATCATATTATTGGAGTGGGCAGACTGCTCAACTTTAACCACTTGCCCCTGCTTTGTCCTGCAGAAGCTGCTGTTAGCAAAGGGCTGAGCCGGGTTTTGCTGCTTCTCTCCCCAGACTATGCACCATTTTCTGTTTTTCAGACAGAAAAAAACCTTGTGGTGTTTCTCAGTATGTTTCTCCTGCTGCTCCATGCTTCTTCAGCTGGGTAGCATGTTGATCAAGATGGAGTACTTGGCCTCTTGATTTAATCAGGATTGCAAAGGTCAGTAAAAGGCACAGATAATCACAGAAACACACTCCTATCATAGAAATGTTAACAGTATTCTCTTTTGGGGTTAATACTGGAAAAGGTTGTAGTTTACATGCACCTCTAAGGAATTGCTACATGTTTTAAACAGCATATTCTAAAGTTAGAACAGAACAGGACAGAAGGGAAAGGAAGGGAAAGAGGAAAGGAAGGAAGGAAGGAATGGAAGGAAGAAAGGTCTCAAAATCATGTTCCCTTAGCCAGTCTCAGAGAACCCTATCAAGCATATTGTCCTGCCTGCTCTCTGCGTCTTCCTTAGCAGTGAGCTTTCATGAAAGTTACTGATATAGTCTGCGTAGGATATAACCAAAACTTGCTCCCTGTTGTTATTTGAATTGAAGAAAAACTTGCTCCTGTTTGAATTAGGAACACCTGGAGCATTTCATTAAAAAAGGATACCAGCCACTGACCTGGAACATGGTTTTTTTTGATTATTAATAAAAATTCCTAAGTCATATGACTAGCTGACCAAAAAACAAAAAAAGGAAAAACCCAAACCAAAAACTGTATTTTATTCCACAGGCAAAGGGACAAAAAAGAGTGAAAAGGCGTAGAAGGTAACGTACGTGATGCTCGGTGAGATTGGCACAGCATTATGAAAGATCTAATCTTAGCTGCCAAAGGGGCTCATATCGATTTTCGGTTGTTGGTTGTTTTTTGTTTTTTTTTTTCCCATTCTCTGTGTGTGCTTTCATAAAGATTTGAAATAGGGTCTCCATTTTGCTCTTATGAAAACCACGTTTCTCAGATGGCAGTGTGGGGGAGGGAAAAGAATAGCTCTTTCTGCTTAGAAAAATAGCAATCTACTTAGCGCTTACCAGAGGATTATTCACCCTGGTGTTCTGACAGGCGCTTGCTCAGGTAAGGAGATGGGAGCTAGATGCCTTTAGGAGTATTTAGAACAGTGGTTTAAATTCATGCAATGCACTGTGTGTTTTCCCATTTGTGCATTGTGTGACAGAGATCCAGATTCCAGACACCTCTTTTGGAGTTATAATACTTCATTTAAGAGCAAAGAACCTGTAGCAATTCAGAAATACCTCCATTTGTAGACCATAATTGAAGTTGTTGAAAAGATTGCTACAAGGAAAATACTCTCTCTTCAGGGCTGTCCCAGCAGCTACAATCTGAGTCTTTGTTGGTCCTATTGGGAATATGGAGAACTGTCAAGATCATGGACCATGTCCCGGTCATGGCCCTGGTTGAAAGACCAATTCTTCTTACAGTGAATCATTTCTGACAGCCGAGAAAATTCCACATCTTTGCAGGATAAAAAAAGACTTAATAGAAGCACAAATACCTGAATAGATTCCTTTTTTAGAGAGGTAGTTACTCTAAAGTAAAAGATGCAAGAGGTCTAAGAGGTACATAATACTCTTCATTAACAAATACATTTTACTGCAGCATGAGGAAGGGAGAGAACCCATCTTTCCTGACTTTTCCCTAGCTGGTAGTTGTGGAGACACTTTTACCAACCCCCTCAAAACTTGTATCTACATCCACCATGCCTTTCTAACAGCTCTAGAAGGGCCCAGCTTTATGCTGTCACACACTTGTTCGCAGTTGTTCCCTGTACTGTGTGTTTCAAAGCTTTAGAATGGCCAGAGTCCGTAGTAGATGTTCAGCTTGCACTGGAGCCCTGATGTAGATTTGTTCCACTGCCTTTTAGGACAATGTTTTTTAAAAAATAAAAAAAAAAAGATCGAAAATAAAAATAAGAGAAAAGAAGAAAAAATCTGTTGGAATTCCAGCAGAGGCAAAATAAAAATATTTTTTTTACTTATTGCTGCAAATGTGAGTGGCCCCTCTCTGGCACTGTAACAGACAAAAATCCAAATGGGAGAGGGAAGGGAGGAGAACAAAAGAATTCTCATGACTCAATTATCTTTCCTTTTTTTCCTCAATTATCTTGCAGAATTAAAAACCCAGCAGGAAATTAAACATACACACCTGACAAAGAACTGCTTGCAAGATGTGATCTGTGATTATAGATGACTCATCCTCATTCTTGAAGAGTGGTCTCCTTTAAAGATTGTAGCAATCTCTGTTCTCTTTATTTTTTTTCCTGCAAAAGACATTTTACAACTCCATTTTCTAAATACAGTTTATAGATTTTGTTTATTTCATACAAAACAGGAAAAAAGCTTCTTTCAGTGTTGCTCTGTATTAGTCAAGTGATTATGAACTTGTATGTCACATTGACAAATGGAAATATTTTAGCACTGTTTTCTCAGCCTATGGAAGGAATTCCTTTCTAGGTCCCTATGAACTGTATTTTTAAACCAGTGTGGAGCTAGCTGAAGGCTCTACTTAAAAAATGCAACAACAACAGAAAAAAAGAAGCAACCAAAAACCTCACCCAAAAAACAATGTAATAATAACATTGCAAGCAATGCTATAATACTTTATATTTACATTGCCATCTTACATAAAAGTCTGCAGTGCCTTCACAATAACTGAAATAATATTTTTCATAACACCCCTAAGATACGGAGAACAGACATATAATGCATTCTCGGTAAAGGATAGAATCACCAGAGGTTGTTATCCCTGGTGCAGAGGATGACTGCTCAAGGTCTTCATAAATAATAAACAGTTTAAACAGTGTCTTGGTTTCTACTACTGAAACTACCTGGGGATTTGAGTTTTCAATATGTTGTTCCTGAGCTGGAATTTGTCCAAGATATCCAGGTTAAGAGTCAAACTGTGGCTTTAAGAGAAATTGCTATGAGTGTTAAACGATCAAAATGGGGTCACATCCCAACAATAGACCCCATCAAATGATTAGACCTACGTCATCAGTATGCTCTTTAACAAACCCCTCTCAGATATTGGCTCAGCGCAGACTTAAAAGGAGAACTGCAGCCCAATGAATCACCAGGACTGTTCAGTGCAGGCTGAGTGTAATGTCACTTAACTTGAAGGATTTGTCATGATGAGAACACAAAGTGGTGAGATGTACAGCCTACAACCGCTGAAGACTTGTGCTTTCATAAACTGCATTTGAAATATTGTACTAAATTTACAAAGTTTATGTTCAACTCCCTAGTACAGGCAAACATTCTCACTCTAAAAAGTGCACCTTTAAGTCTAAGAAGGCCCGATGTGCTGTCCTGTGAGACCCTGATATTCACTGCATGTAACATTTAATAACTTGAATGGTTCAGAATAGTGTTTTTCCTGCTTGGATGTATCTGTTATTTGTTTGTGAATGTTTAAGGTGTTTCCAGAAGTGAGATTACAAATAAAAGAATGCTTTTCCCATGTTAAAAAGGTAAAATGCCACTCACTGACCAATACCCAGCCCAACCTGACCAGTGATCAGACCCTTCCAGGTGACTCCCCCCAGTTTATAGTTAGGGCATGACATTCTGTGGCATGGAATACCCCTTTGGCTAGCTCAGATCAGTTGTTCTGTCTCCACTTCCTCCTGACTTCTTCTGCCACTCCTTAGAGGCAGCGCATGAGAGATTGAAAAGTCCTTGATGAGGGTAAGCATTACTTAGCAACAACTAAAACATCGATGTGTTACCAGCATTACTCTCAAACCAAAGCAAAAACACAGCACTGCATCAGCTACTAAGAAGAAAATTAGCTCTATCCCAACTGAAATCAGGACACTGACAAAACTCTATCACTTCCAAGCCTTGGAGCCAAAAATTGTAACTTAACATTGTTTTGAAAGGCAAAGTCTCTTACTTTTTCTTTTCCTTTTTTTTTTTTTAAATCAGCTACAGTTGTCCTAAACTCCATGTGTTTGTATTCAACAGGAACTTCTAAACTTGGTAGCAAAATTCTCACTTGTTCTTGACCTGTTTCTGCCAATGGCCTGGACTTGACACTGTATCTCCTTGTCCAAGGAACATCTCTCATCTGCTGGTTCCTGAAAATCCCTAAGCTAGAAAATGTCATTTTTCTCACTAATGGGAAGAGGTTGGACCAAAACACAGAGGTGTGAGGAACTGGGGATAGGAGTTGTGTGGAGGAGAAGACAAAGCAGAGGGCAATGGTGAGAGCTAGAACTGGGAACAATTAATTTGAAATAGAAGACCTGGAAGGGAATGAAAACAGGAGAGTGGGAAGTTACTTGAAGAGAGGAGGCATTAAGGAGAATAAAATGAGCATGCTTCAGTTCAGTGACTAAAGAGAATGGGAGGCAAATTTAGGAGTGATGACTGCAGAGGTAGGCACTGAAGAGAAAGGAAGAATGGAGGTGGGAAAGATTCAAGAACTGGGGAGAGGAATATAACTGAACAGAAAAAAAGGAGAGAGCAGTTTTGTATCCTATGTCCATAAGCTTGAACAAGGACTAAATAATAAGCTGTGACCTCTCCCAGGAAATTGTTTTGCCAACAGTTCCAATGACAGGGAGGAGAAGAAAACAGGCAATGAGTGGTGCAATGAACAGCTTATATTAAATGCGGGCAGCTGTCGAGAGGGAGAGAAGGAAATGATAGCTGTTTAGGAAAAGAAAAATAAAAAGCAGATGCTGAAGTAGAAACAGCAGAGGAGGAGAAGAGAAATCAGAATGGGTGCAAGATTTAGGGACCTTTTCTGAACTATACTGATGGTCATAATCGAGCCCAGGCCAGTAAAGAATGAAAGTGATAGTCATCTGCTGGCTGATGAAAACCTTTGCATTTTGCTAGAAAGAAAACATAATTTTCCCAGTGTCAGAAAACAGCACTCTGAAATGAAGCTGTATGGGCATGGAATAAGACTTTTTTGCCAAAGGACAACTAAGACACTGAATTCTGTATGATCAGAGCAGAAGCATAAATACAACATCTAGTTTTGGCATGCAAGGCACACCTTTGAGAGACAAAATTATGTGGATTTCCTGTGACCCCTTTCTGGTAGTCTATAGAGCACTTTTCTGGCTCTCAATATCAGTGCTGGATCTGACACCACTGTAGAGTAACTGCAAACCCCTCACATGCACTACTCAGCATTTACTGAAATAGGTTCCTTGGTTTAATTCTTCAGCCAAATAAAAGGCACAAACTAGATTGCTTTACTAAATCCCTCTTCAACCTTCACTAGCTTTGCTTATAGACAGCTAAGGAGATTTACTAATGTGTACAGAAACCAATATCTGACAACAAAGTCCTCCTTCTTGTATCATCACAATTGCTGGGTTGCATTTCAACATCCTTAGGGAGAGTGTGTCTTTCCAGTCCTCCACTTGCTCAGCTCAGCCCTCTGATGTGATTGGTGATTGGTTTCTTTTTGTTCTTCTTGAAGAGTGTGTCTCTTTGATGACAGTCTTTGATGTTCCTGTTTCAGATTCAAAGATACAGCCTTTTTCTACTATAAAAAAAAAAGTTTTAAAGCAAACCAAAGGTCATAGTAATAAATGGAGTTCATAAAATCAAACAAAATTAATTAAGATTGCATAGACAGATTCTTCACTGTCTCTAAAACCGCTGATAGTTTAGGGATTTTTCTGTGTATGCTTTTGAATTTAGGGTTGAGATTTTTTGGCTGCTACTATATGTTTACACAATTTTGATAAAATTTAAAGTACTGCAATTTCTATGAATCATTTTAGATGGTATTCACTGCTTTATTACAGTCATTATGACCATAGTTTAGTCTCTGACTGGTATTACTTACCTTATTGAAAGACATAATTACTGCTGTAATTACTGATGTCGAGAGTATTTGTTTAGAGGGAGGAGACATCTCCTAATAATGTCCCCCAACTTTTTTCTCCTTAGGAAACCCTCCAAGTTATTTCTCTCTGGTGCCTGGAGGATTTATCCAAACTCTGCAGTAGAACAACGGTGTTAAAATGAATGCTGATCATAAGCAGGTATACCCAGAATCTGTCATTTTTTTTATTGGGCAGATACAGCCATAGAATAGAAAATATTCTTCTCCCAAGGCACTGAATTTTCAGCAGTGGCAGTAGTTCCAGCCATAGGAAGTGCTCAGGGTTGAAACTGCTCTTTGCAGAGCAGTGTGTCATTCAGTGCCTTGGCTGTTGGGCTTATTCCCCCTACTCTATTCTTAAATGGTGTCGTATATTGTCCCTTTTGAATATTAAAGTGATGAAAGATGCCATTAATATAATAGACTCCTTCACTAGCTTGAGTTTGAATGATCAGAAAATTCATTCCCCAATAGGGATTTTTAAACTATAATGAAGAACTTGAAAACCTACCTGCATGTCAAGCAGCCTGCCAGATTCTCCAAAGCTCTTTCAGCAATGAGGTAGGAAAGAACAGAAAGTTCAGCTGTTAATGGAAATAGTAGAGAGCTCAACAGAACTGTCTGGGCTCTTGACAGGCCAATGAGTTGTAAACAAGGAAACAAAATGCATGCTTGGAGAGGACTATACATTCATTATGTAGATGTTTTTCACAGAAAGCATCAAATCAAGATTCAACCATTCTGACAGTATTGTGACATTTTAGGGACGAGCTATGAGAGGATGATGGTGCCGTTTCTAGAATATGATTGTCTATAGAAAGTTCATGGTTAGAGTGACTAACAATGAATTTAGGCTTGTGATTTCTATGGCAAAAGAAAACCTACTTCTTCTAAAAAGCATCAAAAAGTGGAAATTTTGTCCTTGAGAAGTCTGACACAATTATGTGGGGTGTTGAGAATATCTTGGCTATTAGACATAGCTCTATTCAGAGTCCCACTCTATAAATGATATTGCAACAGTTTTGTTCAGGAGAAAAGAGAGTTCCAACTATATGATTCACTAAAGAGAGCGGGACTTAAAAATCAAGCCTCAGCTTGCCTATTACTGGGAGAAATGAAGTTCCCATTTAAACCAAATATTTTGAGAGATGTGAATGTCGATGTTCAGACTGGTTCTCTAATATTATGGATTGCAATGTGTATAAATAACTGGCAACAGTTACGCAGTGATATTAACCTTCATGAGGCTGTTATCCCAGCAATTCCTTTGCTTGTCATATCTTCCTGTATCTTTGAGGATTCAGTTTGGGAATTACAATCATGGAGGGTACAAGTCCTATACCTTCCACAGCTCAACAAGATTGTAAGGGTGTTCTGAGGTCTTCCAGAATATCACAGTAGATAAAGGGGACCACAGAGCTTCAACTGAGTACAGGGAATAAACCTGTTTACCTGTTCATCATAAGAGAGCTGGGAAATAGGATAAACTGAGATCTGAGGGAGTGTCGAGGGCTTATGGTAGAAGAGGCAGAGAAAGAGATAGATTGTGACTGTTCCTCTCTGACTGCCTTGACTGGTGGTGAGAATGCAGCTATGGCACCCGCAGCCAGGCACTCATAGCTCACGGAGTGACTCCAGAACAATGACACTAAGAAAGTGGCTTTAGATGATCCATAATCCAAAACTCCCAGCAGGTAACCATCAGTTGTGTATAACTTCTTCTGCAGGTGTCAACATTTTAGACAAATATTCTGTGTTACATGTCACAGGCAAATATATTAAGAAAGAAGGTGGTCCTGGGTGTGAATTGGAGATGGGAACTGCAGTCTAGAGAGAGAAATGGGGATATAGAACCTGGGAGAAGAAAGAGGGAAAGAGAGAGACAGATTGGGCTAATGCCTGTGGCCTTTCAAACCCCTCATCTCTCTCTTTTGCCTTTACTGCTGGAACACACAGCATGACAGACTCCCTAGTTAAATTATCAGTGTTGTTTTCCTCTTTTTCATGCTTTATTTTGCAGCTTGAATAAGTAATTTTATAATGGTCTCTGGAATACTAAGAGAAACTGTATGAGATATTTTGCAAAGGCCCAGGCATGCAGGCAGTTAATTTCCTATTTATCTCAGATGCGGGTTTAGAGAACGAAAATAATGAAGCAGAATGGGTTAAGGCTCACCAAATAAAAGAAAAGCAAGCCTATCCATAAGTAGAGTTTCCTGGTATCTTAGAAATACAGCTTTTAGGGCAGTACAATAATTAAAGCATATTTTCTCTTTGGCTTCATTTCTGAGGTTTTTGTGCCAAATTCTGCAGGCTTTCTGGCATTAACGCAAAAAGGGAGTACCTGCTTCTAATTCAACCACCCCTGTAAATTCTTGTCTTAAAAATAAAACCTTCTGACAGTAAGGCATTCTTCTATCACATGTGTTGTTTTCCTTTACCACTTTATAACCTAAATCAGGAAAGGACCTTTTAGTAAAGTTATATTATTTTTTTTCTGGTATTTTCCTCCCTTTGCCTTTTTTCTTTTTTCTTTTCTTTTCTTTTCTTTTCTTTTCTTTTCTTTACTTTACTTCTTTTCTTTTCTTTCCTTTTCTTTCCTTTTTTCTTGTTTGTTTTGTTTTGTTGTCGTTCTTTTTTTGTTTGTTTGAGGTTGGTCTTTGGGTTTTTTTCCCAGAACTTGAAAGTAGGAAATCCTTAGATAGGGATATATTTTATTGTTGACCAGTGAAACTGCGCTCAGTTTTGGCTGAAGTGAGAATAATTTAAAATAAGTAATTGCGTTCATTAGTGCATGTTGACTAGGAGGATTCTGCAGTGTGTTAAAATTAATGAATGGCTAGGAATGTTCTGCAGAGACTATCTCAGAGCTTGATCAGTGTCTCTAGTACCAACTGCATCAACCATGTCTGGCTTCTTCCTGCAGAAGTGACTCTTGTGGAAGGGTCATGAGAGAAATAAACTGACTGTGTCCTACCATCTCTTGGACTCAAAACATATTGGCAATGACACTATCTTATCTCGTCAGCATGACCCTTTACTCCCTTATTTTCTGGTGTGTGAAGAAAAGTATACAGAGTTCTCTGGAATTGCAGTTTGCATCTGCCTCACACTTGTGGTGAGATGATGCTGAAAGTCATCATGGGAAGATCTCCACATTCCCCATTTCTCCTTTGTGTATGGGTCTTAAATGTGGAAGAAGCCCAAAATGACTATTTTTGGACTTGATTTTTCTGTACCATCCCATGGAGAAACAGTCTCCTCCTTTATTATCTGTTTATGAGCAAGTATGCTGAAAGACATCTGTTTAGGAGATATGTAGTTCAGACACTCCTGATTGACAGTAAATGCTGGGTTTGTTATAACAAGGTACTCCACAGTTGAGTTAAAAGGCCAAACCTCTGAAATATAGGATGTTCCAGTAATTAGGCTGTCTGTGTAATGTTAATTCGCATACAAATTTGCATGGGCAGCTACAGTTCATAGCACTTTCACCGCAGGAGCCAAGTCTTGATAATATATACATTCTGCATGCAAAGGAGACAGAGCTAAAGATTTCCAGACAACCATGGAAAAGGTATTTTCCAAGCTATTAATCTTCAAATTCTCTGGAGCAGCTGGAATTCATGGTGTAGATTCAGAAATCCTTACTCAGTGTAGAGCAATGTAGGGTAAATGTAAAACTGCTTATTATAGAATGCTTTAAAAAGACTTTCAGAGGTCATTTAGACTTATTTCTCCACAAAAAAAAAGACGGGACTGTTACTCAAACTATGTCAGGTCAGCCATAGCTTTGTGTAACCACATCTTGAAAACCTCCAAACATGGAGATTTCAGAGTTTGCCTGTGCAGCTTGACACAAGGCTGCATTGCAATGTTTTTCCTTCAAATGAAAAGCCTTTCCCAATGACTACCTTAACCTCCCTAAGTCACTACTTGCCCTTCAAACAGTTGTAGGGTGCTACTAGACCTGCTATTAGACTAAAGTTAAAAGGCCGAAATATAGCATGCTCCAGTAATTTGGTTGCTGTGTGATATCGATTCTCAGACAAATTCTTCAACAGACTAAGGACCTCTCAACATTTCCTTGTGTCCCAGGCATATAAATCTCTGCAGTAGGTGGTCCAGGACTTGATTTACTTTTCCACATGCAGCCTCACAAGCTCTAGGCAGAGGAGAGTAACAACATCCCCATATCTTTATACAGCTTCTCTCAACACAGTCTGGTCTGCAGTTTGCCTTATTTACATTGACAGAGTGTATTCAGCCTAGAGTCCCTCATTACTTTTCTTATCAGCAGAACTGTTACTCATCCTTTAAGAACATGTCAGCTTCCACTGTGCCGAGGGCAGAAGTTTGTTTTTCTCCTTGCTGGACTTAATAGTGTTTCTGTTGACCAAGCTCTCAAGTCTATCAGAGCCCATGTGGATTCAAGTTTTGCCATTAGTTGCACAAGTCTCCCCTTAATATAGGTGCAGGTGATGCATTGCAGATTTGCAGGTCACACATCCCAGGTCATGATCTAGGTCATTAAGAAATTGAATAAAATTCAGCTCTTGGTGTGATCTGTCCATGGCTGAGATTTGCCACTCTGAGAACAGAGGTACAGGCAATTTTCAGTCCATCTAACCATCATTTCTTTCAATTCACAATTAATTCCTCATCTGCCAAATGAAAATGCCGTGGAGTACGGAATCAAAAGCTTCCCTAACACTGAAGAACATCCACAGGCCTCCCTTTTGTTATTTTATTGTAGGAGGCACTCAGGTTTCCTGAATATCATTTGTACCTGGTAAGTCCTTACTGATTAGGGGGACTTAAATTTAAACTTTTTGTTTGGAAATACACCCCAGAATGACAGGCTTTGTGATATTTCCAGGGACTGAGTTGAGGCTCACAACCCTATAAGCTCCATTCCTCTTGCCTTTCTTAGAGACGGCATGCAGTGCTGTTATGCAAACCATCCCAAGAAAGCAGGTGGAAGCCAGGGAAATGCGTCCTTTCTCTGTGAAGGGCAGGGTACTCTAGAACTGTTTCACCCTAACAGAAGGGTCTGAGCCTGGGAAAGTGCCATGCTCATTGCAGGATCCAGTGAGCTTTTGCTTGTCCTTGAAAATTTGGAGGAGATAGATGGTATGGAAATTCATGCCAGGCCATGACCACATGTGCACAGGCATTTATCCCAGCTCACTGCCATTTGTATGCAGTCATACAAAATTTAGGCTCTTCACTTAGACATCTGAATTAACAAGACAAGTAACCACATACTCCAGCAAATAATCCAGAACTCTAAGTTTAATCAGTATTTTAGCTCGATTTAATTCTCAGTGTTTTGCCCTCTTGGGGGAATATTGGTTATAAAGGAATCTGACTCAGTCCTCTGAGTTAAGGAATCACTCCCTTAGGCTGTGTGACTCGTCCTACTGAGTTCAACTGGAAATTTATTTTGTTGCGTAAAAGAAGCAGAATAGGATTGACATACTGTTAATACTCAGCTGTATGTTTGCAATTTGAGCACTTAATGAATTTCAGTTCAGCAAATTAATTGCCAGTTTAGCCAGAAAAGGTTTCAGAGGTCCTCAGGAAAAACAAGGAACACAATTCAGTTCCTTCTTCTGTGTGGAGTAGCACATGACCTCTGCAGCTAAGGCTGTCTTAAACAAAAAATGTTTTGTCTATTTAGAACAGCAATCACCAAGATAGCAAAACCATTCTGCAGGTGAAGTCATACACTAAGGATGCTTTTGCTAATTATTGCTGGATATTAATGCAAGGAAGACAATTCAAATCTTAGCCAAAGCAATCAACTCTCTACCTGGAAGCATTCACAGACCCATAAAGTTTTGAAATATCAAGAACCTTTTAAAATATTTTTTAGCAAAAATTTAAAAAATGTTTTGTTTTATTTGGAAGTTCCTCAACAGTTGTGGTCTTTAGTTTTGCAGCTAGTGCTTAGTAAAAAACTTCTGGCCCAGCAAAAGCTTCCTGCAATTCAGGCATTGAACCACTCATCCTTGATCTTTTGATTTCAGTGGCAGTACAGGGAATATTCATGCAGAGAGCACAAGCTACAGTAGCAGGCTGGATTGTGAAAAAGCTGCATTTCAAGCCTATGAACATTGGCAGACCAAACTCAGGGTTTAGTAGTTTCTAAACCACGACCTCAAGAGCTTCTTTCTGTCCCTTGCTACAATAGCTACTAAAGACAAAACGCTAATAGAGATTTTATAGAGTGGCACTGAAAGGCCAAATGAAAGCACTGGGAGAAGCATTGTGCAGCTTTGTACATGCCGGGTTTGTGATTCTGGATCACATTAAGAGAAGTGCAGGAAGAAATCCATCCTAGCATGAGTGCTGCTGGAATGGTGTTAATTGAGGGCAGGGATCTGGAAAAATATTTCCAGCTTTGTCACTTGTTACAAGTTGTTGATTTATATGAGAAATGAGAAATACCAAGGTGTGTTTGTGGATAAGCATTCATGTTCCTCTCTTGGTTTAAAGGCCTGAGAATAGAGGTAAAAAAGCCAGTGAATGAGAAGAATAATAAAGATACCCACACATCTAGTAAATATTATCTTGTTCAGAAAGTGACACGCTAATTTCCTCTTTGAGCATTACATATTGTGCCCCTGCTAAAGTTTATTATCAAGTAAATTAAACTGGAACTTGCAACCTTTTGTATATCAGTCCAGGAATAAATGCATTTCTTTTTTCTTTCTGTCTTTTTTTTTTTTTTTTCACAGAAACAAAAATTGACTTTATTTTCAAAGAGAAAGTCAAGTGGAATGATGCATAATATCTTATGCTGTATTCTAGTCATTTTATCATGCAATTTTGTGTCTCTACATGAGGTTGTTTAGAACTTAAAGCAAGTTAGGAAAAAGATAATGAAAAATTCCAATTTCTTAAAAGCTTGACACCTTCATTGTACGTCAACTGGCTCTTTAAATAAAATGAAGCGATGGATTCAAGAGGAATTATGTTAACTTTGCCCCTTGTCTCTAAGCTACTCCTGAAGATAAAGTGACCATATTTCTCAGAGTTCCTTGCTCTTTCAAGGATACCCCCTTGTCATGGGGAAAGAGTTTGCGTGTCCTTGAGAGGTTGAGAGCTATGCTGGTGGTGGCATACGCCTCCGATATGATCTCCCAAGCCAGACAGGTCTCAACTGAAGGGTCAGACAAACTGTGACTATGGACAGGATCAGCTCATTCACCTTTGGGCAACCACCTAGGAAAGGGACAACTCTAATTTCAAACCCAGGCAGAGGGAGTTCATTTAGCCCTGTAAGGCCATTCATCTAAAAGAATGATACTCTAAGCAAACCTACAACCTGAGGACTTTGCTGTCACCATCCAAGCTCTCTAGGCCCTGGCAGTCAAACCTTGAGTATAAAGGGTGGGTTCAGTTATGCTCATGCTGCCCCCCACCTAAAAGATAAAAAATCCACTGTGCAGGCCCGAAGGTTTTACTCACATTTGCAAAACCCTGTAGCGACAGGTGAGGGAAGAAATGGCAGGTGAAAAGACGCATTGGAACCTCAGAACCAGCCCTGAATGGAGGCGTTTCAGGACATTGGTCACTTGAGATTGACCCAGGAGATAACAGTCTTTTTCAGCAACATCCTGAATGACCAAGCAGCCTTTTTCAAGGACAGCACTGTTTGCTACATATGGAGAGAGGCCTAGAAAATGTGGCCTAACCAAAGCTCATCTCCTCCTCTACCTGGTTGACTAGCCGCAGCCAATGGGCATCTTCTCTTGCGGACAACAGAAGACTAAGAGACAAAGGCATACACCTGCCTTCAAAGGTGTGTCCAGACTGACACTTGCATGTTGGAACATCAGAAGCATGCTTGATACAGTGAATAGTGGACGTCCTGAATGTCGTTCTGCTCTATTTGCCCACAACCTGTCATGATTTGACATTGACGTTGCTGCTTTCAGCGAAGCTCACCTTCATGAGAAAGGAAGCCTTAAAGAACACAGTGTCGCCTATGCACTTTATTGGTCAGGCAAATCCAAAATCAAAAGTCATCTCTCTGGAATTGGCTTCATGATTAAAAACTCCATCTCCTCTAAACTTGAAAATTTGCCGACAGTTCATTCTGATTGCATTATCTCCTTACGCCTCCCACTATACAACAATCAAAATGTTGTTCTATTCAGCATACATGCCCCAATTTTGTAAACTGTCCCTGCAGAAAAAGACATATTTTACAGTGATCTGCACTGTCTCATTCAAGAGGTTCCTACAGATGATAAGATCATAATCATAGAATCACAGAATGGTTTGGGTTGGAAAGCATCTTAAGATCATCCAATTCCATCCCCCTGCCATGGGCAGGGACACCTCACACTAAACCATGTTGCCCAAGGCTCTGTTCAAGCCTAGTCTCAAACACTGCCAGGGATGGAGTATTTACCACTTCACTGGGCACCCTTCAACACCTGAGTAGGTAAGAACTTTGTAGCTTGGAAAGGCATACTAGGCAAGTATGGTGTTGGAAGCTGCAGTGACAATGATCACCTCTCGCTAGTTTTGTACAAAACAGCAGCTTACCATTCGCCAGCACTATTTTACAGCAGAAAGATAGCCTGAAGATAATCTGGATGTATCCTCTATTAAAATACAGGCACCATATTGACTATGTCTTAGTGTGCCAGAGAAATGTTCAAGATATCCATCATACCTGAGTGATGCCTAGTGCAGAATGTAAAATAGACCATCTCTTTGTATGTTGCTAACTTAACCTCCATTTTAAGCCTAAACATAAGATGAGTGTCATTCCAAGGAGGAGGCTCAAAATTAACAATCTCCAAACAGCTGCAATGAGACAATTTCAAGGCAAACCTTCAAACTAGACTTGAAGACCATCCCATAGACTCTTCTGAAGAGCTTTGGCAACATATTAAAAATAGCATCCTGCAGTCCTCCAAAGTATCCTTAGGGGTTTCCTCAAAGAAAAACAAAGACCGGTTTGATGAAAATAATCAGGTAGTCCAGGAATTGTTGACAAAGAAGAGATCTGCCCACCAAGCACACCTCACTCAGCCATCCTGTCATATAAGAAAAGCAGCCTTTCATCTTGCATGCAGTAAACTCCAACAGAAACATTGTGACATCCAGAGCAAATGGTGGCTTAACCTAGCAGAAAAGATTCAACTGTGGACAGATGTGTGTGATCGCAGAGGTTTCTATGAGGCTCTGAAAGCAGCCTGTGAACCCACATACCAGGTTCAAAATCCTCTACTCAGTGAAGATGGCCAAATGTTTCTCACAGATAAAATATCCATCCTGAATCAACGGTCTAAACACTTTCAAATTTTCTTCAGCGCCAACTGTGTAGTCCAAGGCTCAGGAACCCAGCACATCTCACAACAACCGGTTAAAACCGAATTGGATATAGTCCCTACCATGGGAGAGACTCTTAAGGCCATTCAGCAGGTGAAAAAAAGCAAGGCAGCTGGGGTCGATGGGATCCCATCTGAAATCTGGAAGCATGGAGGTCAAGCACTCCATGCTAGATTTCATGAGCTAGTTATACGCTGTTGGGAACAAGGTGAACAGATCTCTGTGATGCAATCATTATCACCTTGTATAAGAAAAAAGAAGCAAAGTCAGATTGCTCAAATTACCAAGGTATAACTCTGCTCTCCATTGCTGGAAAAATCCTTGCAAGAATACTATTGAACAGACTGATGTCTGCTATTGCAGAAGAACTTCTCCCTGAAAGTCATTGTGGTTTCGGAGCAAATAGAAGTACCACATACATGGTATTTGTTTTTAGACAATTGCAAGAGAAGTGTAGAGAAAAGAACAGGGGACTTTATGTAACTTTTGTTGATCTTACCAAAGCTTTTGACACTGTGAGTAGAAAAGGACTATGGCAGATCTTGGAATGTTTAGGATGCCCCCCCAAGTTTCTCAAAATGATTATTCTATTACATGAGGATCAGCAAGGCCAAGTCAGATATGCCAATGCACTCTCTGAGCCCTTCTCAATAACCAGTGGTGTGAAACAAGGTTGTGTTCTTGCACCAACTTTATTCACAATCTTTTTCAACATGATGCTCCAAAGGGCAATGGCAGATTTTGACAAACAAAATGGCATCTATATCCTATATCGTACCAGTGGGAGCCTATTCAACCTAAGGCGACTGAAGGCCCACAACAAGACCATAAATCACCTTGTTGGCAAGTTGCTTTTTGTTGACAATGCCGCCCTCATTGCCCACATAGAAGCTTCTCTGCAGCATTTAACAAATTGCTTTGCAGTGGTGGCCAAGATTTTTGGGCTGGAAGTCAGCTTGAAGAAGACAATAGTTCTTTACCAACCTGCATCACAAGAAGACTACCATCATCCCCACATCACATTTCCAAGTCAGACCTTAAGTTAGTCCAGCAGTTCAGCTATCTAGGAAGCATCATTTCTTCAGATGTCACGATTGATAGAGATAGATAACGGAATAGCAAAGACATACAGAGCCTTCGGAAAACTCCATAAAAGAATCTGGTGTAATAAACACCTGAAGAAAAGCCCAAAGAACAGTGCCTATAGAGCCACTGTACTGTCTACTCTTCTATATGGGTCTGAATCATGAGTCATCTATCACCATCACCTGCGACTCCTCAAACACTTTCATCAGCGCTGCCTCCATGCAATCCTAAACATCCACTGGACTGACTAATTTTACTGTCCTTGAACAGGCAGAGGACACCAATATTGAGGTCATGCTGCTGAAAATTCAGCTGCACAGGGCAGGGCACATCTCCAGGACGCCTCCCTAAGACTGTGTTCTAAGGTGAACACTCCATCACCTACCTCAAGAGAAGTGCACCAAAGAGGAAATATAAGGAATCCTTGAAACAATATCTTAGCCTTGGCCATATTCACTACCACCAGTGGTGCACCCTGGTCTCCAATCTGGAGATTTGGAGACACGTCATACATAACGCTACTCTCTCTTTTGAGAACACATGAAGAATCAGTCTTGAGGAGAAAAGACAATGTGGAAAGAACCATGTCCTGCCTATACCACTTAAGGAGACCTTCTGCTGTGCTTTTTGCAACCGGACTTGTCTATCCTGCATTGGTCTTTTTAGCCATCAGCGCACTTGTAGTAAGAGTGGGTAAAACCCTTCTTAAAGTTTCATTCGTGAAGTCAAGCCATTATGATGATGATGATCTCAGAGTTCCTCCAGTAATTATGTTTTTATGAATTTGTTTAAATTTCACTTGAGGTAGGTAGGGTACCATGTGATAGGAAAGACAGAAAAGTATTTGGCATGACAGGCATGCCAGTTATCTAGCTGTTGTGATATTCAGTCTTGTTCATTCTGTATACATCTACCATCAGCCATTATCATCTACCATTATAATGAAATTGATTCCTTAAAATCTGTGAAGACTCAGTAATTCCTTAAAATCAAATTGCTTTGGAGACTCTCAGAATATTTTCTATCTACTCAACAGGCCATGCAAGAGATTTTTTCTCCAAAATGAATATAAATAGTCCTTGAAAACATAACACTGAACAATTAAGCCTGGGTCAGGTAATGGTCTTGGATTTTGAGGTGGGTCCTTTTTCCCCAAAGCATCCTATTTCATCAGAACTGAGGAAATCACTGCTTCTGTTCCTGAACTCACTGATGGCTCTGTGTGGGTGCTCCTTATTGTGGTTATGCAAAAGCAATCACAAGTCACAGACAAGTGCAAGAAGGCAGTTACTGTAGGTACTGCCACTGAACCAGGAGTGGGGGAGTGCCTGTTCTCTGACGCTTTGGATCCTCACTTTTCCTGCAGTTTTGCATTTGGCATGTCATTTAAATTGTGAAGAGAATGGTTGCATTGTAAAAAGAGGAGCTGTAAATGAACTAAGAGAAAATATAAAAATAAGATGGATTAGGCAAAATGAAGAAACAGAAAATGAAAAGCATACTGATAATAAGGGAATTATAGTGATATTTGATTAGAGACCAGTTTATAACAAGTCCTAAACCTAGTGAGTGATTTGCCCATCGGTAGTAGCTGTGATGAAGGATAATGTTTTCCTACCTTCTTTTCATTCAAGTGTGACAAACAGGATCAGCAGCAAAGCTGTATTTGGAACAAGTTTCTCATTCCACTAATCCATCACTGTTATCTCTGGAGCTGCTTCCTCCTTCTGTGAGCAGATGTAGTTACGTTGCAGAAAGAAAAAAAAAATAAACCCTGCAGAAATCACTTTGGAAGTCATTCTTATCAATACCATCAGCTCACATATGGAATCCAACCCCCTGAACACTTGCACTGTCTGAGGCAGTCTCACTCCAACCTAACTCATGGTCAGTGAGGTATCACCAATGGCAGGTGTCAACACAAGACAGACAAAAGCTGCCAAAACGCCAGGACAAATTAAAAAATGAGCAGCCAGCTGGATATTACCAAAATAAAAGGCAATAAGGTTAAAACAGGAAATGGGAGCACATTAATCTTGTGGTCATACAGACATGTGGGAAGAAAATCAGTGACCAACAAAGTAATATTTAGCCTCACTGCTGTTTAACAAGTCTATAACATTAAACAAAAAAAAAAACCAGGAGTTTGGGTTGTGTTATGACTTTGATGAGGATTTTAACTGATGCAAATATATCTGGCTTAGAATGTGGGAGGATCCTGGGCATTAAGAAAGGATGTGTTGGTCCTCTGTTTCTCAGTTAACACACCAAGGAACTGTTCTGTCCATCAGCCAGAGTTCACTGCAAAATTTCTGATCTTGCAGTGGAAAAGATGATGGTCACTTCCAGGCCTGGGTACCAGAAATCTAACAGAAGAAATGATATCAATTCATTAAAGAAATCAGTTGCTTTCTGGATGCTGCTTTCTATCGCTGTTTGTTGTGAAGGTCCATCAGCAGTTATGCTTATCTCTCTGGAAATCATCTGATAGCATTCACTGAGAATGGTAATGTAACCTGCTATTACTAATAAATATGAAGGTGTCATTTCTTTGCCACTGCAAGAAATACAAGTTGCCTTGGATAGAATTATATTAGATTCTGTGTTCAAAATCATCATGGGCTTTTTATTTATTATGAAAGGTGCATTGGCAGATCTATATAGCAAAAGTTTAGTTAACAAACAAAGAAAAAAAAAAAAAACCTTTTGGTACAAAACCCATTTGAATACAGAACTGTGGCAATATAATCCCAAGACTAAGATTGTCCCTCTGTACTGCTTGCAGCTAGCTTCTGCTGTAAGCAGTAACTAATAGCTTGCAGTTTGGCCTTGACTTTCTGGGATAGTTGAACAGTGCTTAAAGTGCATGTGAAGTAGAAGGAAGAGGCATTAAGACACTGAAATATATCCCTAAATCTCATATAACAAATATCATCTTGTGTCTGTGAAACATTAATGTAGCTGCAGGGCTGCTGTTGCACATACTGTCTGCCTGCTCCAAAAGTGCCATGAGGGCTACTGGGGAGAGGATGAATGAAGTGACTCTTCAGCAATTTCTGGTGGCTTAGCATTGGAGTGGAGGCATGGCATAGGAGTAACCATGGTTTTTTTATGATATGGTGACAACTTGATTGCTTATTATGCCAGTGGAAGCCGGAAAAAGAGGCTAGTCACCTGGCTGCCAAAGTTTCAATGTGCTTACTGAGTTTTAATTTAGCAAAAGAACCGGTGTTCACAAACTTTTACAATTTGAATATTCCTGAAAATAAAGAGCATGCTTCTCCCTTATCCTTCAATGAAAGGACAACATGGCTGCCCAATTTAACTCTCTATTGTGATGAAATATGTTCCACCAACATTCACTCTTTCACTATAATCTTTAGATTTGCTAATTGATGCCCCTCAGGGAGGTTAGGTGAGGAGCTGGCGATCAGAGTATGAATTCTTTGCACATAACTTTGTTCAGAGGGAGAGCCAAGAAGATAAAGCTGTGTCCTGTGTAATATTCTCCAAGAGCAATATGGAGTTCAAAATACATTAGTCTTCCTGTTTTGTAACAGCACTTTTCTTTATGAAATTATCCTCTGAATTGCTGCCAAAAGCAGAGGTCTGCTGTTAAGAGAAGGCTGGTGCAGAGCCCGGAAGGCAGGATACTCTGCACAATTTGGGCAGCTTCACTTTCTATTCTGCAATGTTTCCTTTAATCCTCCATGCCTGTGAAAAAGCCAGGTTTTCTCTTTTACTGCAAATAGAATGTATATACACCATTTTGAGATACGTATGTGCTAGAAAAGTGAAGCACTTTGAAGCACATTAATGTCCACATCCACCGGACTGATTTTTATGGCATGTCAATGTTTGACAGATAGAAAAGTTGGAGTTTTTATTAAGAACTAAGAAGCGAAAAGAAATAAGCTTATAACAAAACTTGCCTCTGAAACTGCAGGCTGATTGTGAGACTGACAATAGAAGAAGTGTTCTATGCTGGTAAACTGTAAATTCTGACAAAACAGGTATGTGAAATTCACTAAGGAATAAAGGCAAAACTAATGCAGCATTTCAGTCTATTTTTTTCAGTCCATAAATGATCCCATTTATGTTCTCATTTATGTAGGTGGTGATCTCCTATAGTTTTCACAAGTTGACGCACAACATATTGCTGTGCAGATGGGACAAATAACCATGGTAAGAAGTGACTAAAAGCCTTAAACATCACAGGACAAAGAATATTTTCTCCATCCTTGTATATACCTGGGCATTATATACATATATACACCTGCTGTTAGCAAAGGCAGTCCTATTTAATAAGCTTTATTTTTATGCAATTTCTGCACGCAAGCTTTGCTACACAGCTTGCAGTATGATTTGCTTCTACATCTCCTTAGGCTGTGTTTCCATCATTCCAAATGTGCAGTAGCAGATAGAGTCCCAACCTGCTAGGTTTTTCTTTTCTTTTCTCTCTCCTCTGTGAATTAACATTCCAAGCAAGTGCTTTGTCACAGATTAAAAAATGGAAGAAAAGGTAACTTGTCTGTGGGGAAGTCCAACCCTATTCTCCTGGCTAAAAAGTTTAAAAAAAAAAAAAAGGTATTTTTTTTGCTTTTCCTTTCTATTTCTGATCCATATTTAAAAAGTAGTGATAATCCATCCATGATGGATTTCAATGGAAAAGCTGTTATAAAGTATAGCTATCTCAGACACACAGTCTTAATCAACAATTCATTCATTATCAGTACAAAAAAAAATGACTTAAAAGAGGTACCTTAATTTTTTTCAAAAAATTTTACTCTTGGTATCCCCAAAACCACTCAGCAGCATCAGCAGCAAAGGAGAGATTAAACCAAATTTCATGGATGTATGCGCTGCAGTGGCCGTTTCTCTGAAAAATTATGAGTTAAATATTATGTAAGCCATTAATTTTCAGGCAACAGGGCTGTTTCTCATTAAAAAGGCTTTTAAAACTTGTATTTCCTTCTTGAGAATGTAGTCCTGCAAGTTATTAACTGCTGGGAAGACTGGGGTGTGGAAACCTAACATGCCTCGTCTAAAGGCCTTTACAGACCATATCTGAAGCACCTATCTTCTCTGGGGTGCGGCTGTGCTGTCTGGGCAATGCTCTTCTGCTTGAGAAGTTGGGTTTTGACATTATAAATGGGCCTTATTTTTGCAGCCACCATCTTTCAGTCTCTGGAGTTGACAATACGCTCTTTCATGCATATTTGTAGGAAAGCAGAGGCATTCAGCACTAGGCTTTGTTCATTTGAAAATGAAACAAATTATGAAATGTGCCCTAGATGTTTGTCCCAAAGGCTAGTATTACTACTATTTAACCAATAGCTGTCATTTGCTGAAATACCAAACCACATATTTAATTTTAATGTTACTGTCACATCTGAATTAACAAGTTGGGTATGTAAATTTGATTTCAAATGAGAAATTAAATGGCTAATCAGCTGATCATTGCACTCATAAGCTGTCATTAGCATTTTAGTCCTGACATTATTATTTATCTTTGACTACTGAGTAGTTTTGCTCTCAGCACATTATTTAACCCAATTGTGATTTTTCTTGTTATATTTAATTGAAACTTGTGGGGGAAAAATCAACAACAACAAAAAATCCATCACATTTATAATTTACAATGGAAAAAGACAAAATTACTCTTCTAAAAGAGCCTAGTATATCCCTTACAGAGGTAGAAAAATGCTAGATAAACATGTCTGTGGATATAAGATATCTCACATACTTCCTTCTGCACACGGTTCATTCTATTCAAGCAGAACTTTCATATCTGCCATTGTTTGCATGTTAAATTTATATGAATGATGTAAAGCAAATCAAAGACAATAATGAGTTCGTTTTTATTTTCCCAGTGTTTATGCTTTAAATTGGTTTTCATTGTTTTGAGTGTTCACCATACTCCCATGCTACTGGCTGGTCCATTGAAAAGATAAGTTACTTCTGCAGCACGTTAGGGAAGGTTTTTCTTATACCCGGTTCTCTGGCTTCATCTTCAAGTTTCAATCTTCAAATGATAGCTCTCTGTGGGAGGCATTAACAGATTGTTAGGGGTTTTTTCCCCTTAACTTGTTTTTTTTTCTGTGCGGATGATATTGGTACAATGCTGAGAAGAATGTTTCAGGCTCTTATAAACAAGCAACATTTTTTTTTTTCAAGATGATCATCTTAGAGGAAGTTTGGAAAGAATATATATTATTGGAGCTATGTTTTTGCTTAGAAACTCCAGCAGTTCTTGGCTTGGAGTTGGATTTGGCATTTAGCAAGGAGCAACTTCTTTACACATAAAAACCCACACACACGTGATAAGTCAATGCAGACAGCTCACATGTCTTAAAATTCCAGCATATAAATGACCTAAAAGTGTAATTTTTTTCTGAATGTGGAGCAGAGCAGGATTTCTTCCTGACATTGCAGCTCTGGGCTTCTGTGATTGTGTATAGTTTGCACAACTACACCAGGTGGGTTGCATGTTTCTTCAATTCTCTTCCCGCCCCTTGATCCACTGATTTGCAAGACTAAGCTAACCAATTCAAATGCACATGGGACAAGGCAGAGCTGAAACAGACACTAGAAAAGTGGGTGGCAATGAGGAACTTAGATTGAGAGTAGGGAGCAAAATCAGGAGTTTGGCATGAAGCTCCTGTCAGAGATACTTAAATGTCTTCAGGCAAGACAAAAAAAAACCTTAGCTCCCAAGAAGCTTGGAGAGTGATCAGGAATTGGTGAAATTTGAAAAAAGGAGAAACAGTATTGAAAAGAAGGTTCAATGTCAGTGGGAGAGCAGCAAAATGCTCAGGCAGCATAAGTGGGGTGTGAATATAAGTGGGGTGCGTGTATAAGTGGGGTGTGAGTAGAAGTGGAGTGTGAGTGTGAAGGAGGTAACTGGAACAGGCACGGGGTATAGAAGACGACTGGAAAGTTAGGGTGGAAGAAAAGGAAAATATAACTGAACTATGAGAAAAGGAAAATAAGTCTAGTTGACAAGTCTACTGGATGAGGGACAAGAAGATGTCGCAGTAGGCAGCAGTGCAGAAGAGTGGAGGTGGTTTGGCTATGCAAAAGGACCAGGAGTAGGATGAGAAATTAGAACATTTGTGGGACTAGTGAAGGGATGTGTCTTAGGAGCAGCCAGGTGAAAGGCAGAGGTAGGCTGAGAAGAATGACACATTGAATTAAGCTTGGAGCAGGTGGGAAATAAAACATCAAAGTCTCTTGCCTTTAAATCACAAGCACACATTGCTATAAAGGCTGGCACTGGACCTGAGATTCCAGGGTCTATTGCTGTATATTGCTGCCAGTGATGGCCAGGTGTACATGTGTTTGCAGTTCATGCTACCCATACCAGTTTGCTCTATGCATAATGTTCAAAAATAACAATGGCAGTATGATCTACTTTAGAAGTAATTGCATATCATCAGAGACATGGGAAAGGCCTAACTTGTGCTAAGACAACTGACATCAGGTATACATTAGCTTTAGATTAATGCACGTTACAACATGTTACAGTATATAAATACAGTATGGTGGTGTTCCACACTGGTACCTAGTTGATGTACACTGCTTTTGATGTCTGATAGACAGTCCCAGTTCTCAGTTCAAAAATAGTCATATTTATATCAGAAGTCAAAAGTTTGGTCCTGTTCTGATCCAGCTCTCACATATACAGTTAGGATTTGTAGAGAATTTGATTCCAAGAAAACAGAGTAACAGCACAAAGGCACGCACAAAAAATGTATTGCTTACACTAAACCATTAACAGTGCTGTGCAATAGATCCAAATGTGGTGGGACAGGCTGATGTCAACCTGACCATCATTTTGAACTTCACCTCTTTTCCACACATTTAGTGGGGGACTTGAGTGGAGTACCTCACTGTTAGTCTCCCAGCACCTATGCCTGTGCCAGTAATTTTCCTACACTCGCTAAGTCTCTTAAGTCTTGACAATACCTGCCTATCCATCTTAGAACTAAATGTCAAGATTCACAAATTGCCATTCTTCTACTGTCTTTTTTGATTAGGTATCTGTTTCAGAGCTTACCTATTAGATTAAACCTTGCACAACACAGAATGCCGCTGCCAAAGGCACTGCCACCAGTATTTTTCCAGAATTGCAGTCTCTAGAACATATATGTAATGTGGGAAATTTGGCTTAAATTATTTAACCAACTGCTTTACTGTAATAACTTTAATGAATGGCATTCTTTGGCTGGAAAATCTCAGTGATTCCTGCTGAATTTGATCCATTCTGACTAAAATAGTCTAACCATAAACCTTAAGTAGGATCAGAACTCAGCTCCCCTAATTTATGTACCTTTTACCCACAAATGCTCACTGGTTAAGTCTGAAGGTTTTCTATTACTCTACGTCAGCAAGCTTTTGCAATTATTATTCTTTTATTACCTCAGAAGCAGACCTAGTAGCTTGTAGAATACATTCTTAAGGAGAGAGTTGATTGCTTCAGTGGCTGTGTAAGTTAAAACTTTAGTGCACAATATATCGTAAAGGACAACTCTACAGTGGTAAATCAGAGAACTGTGTGACTTCGTAGGGTTTTTGCTATTTGTGTTTCATGTGGTTCTGGGAAAAGGGAGCTTGTCTCTGCATTATCTTGCTGCTCTGCCTCAGGGAAAGACTGGACTTGGGCAGGATAAATTAATTTTCATTTGGACTGTGTCTCTCTCCCTTTCTCCCGGCATTACATTTGAAGTTCCTGTGTTGCGAGATCAAAAGGCATGTGATGTGCAGAGAGTCAGTCAGCTCTGCTACCATCAGGGCTACTGTGTACAACACAGATGGTACTAGGGATTACGGAGATACTATCTAACCAGTAAAGAGAAAAAAAGCATCCCGTCTTTAATAAAATGGCTGTGTCAGTGGGAGTGGAGAACTTTTGATCAGTGTAGACAAGGTAACACTTAGTAAAAAGCTTAAGGATTAACTTTTAAACTCTAGCTGATATGGGGAAAGGAAAAAGGAAAATGTTTGTCTTCTGAAATCAAACACATTTTCTTCCCAGGGCACTGAACATTGCCATACAGCAAAATCTTCATTTGACTAACATGTATTTGCCTGACTCCAAAAGTATTGCTCTTTCTCTCTCTCTGTCTCTCTCCCTCTTCAGGGGCAACACTGCCTTCAGTTGTGGTCTCCCTCCAGCTATCCTCTGGTCTCTTTTTTCCCATGTAAACTCAGCACATTCAGGTTTCAGTCCAGCTGTCAATGCTGCTGGCACATGAGCAACTCTCAGCCCTCCTGAGGTGCCTGGGTTTGCCTGAAGGAAAAAATTGTTGCTGCCTAAGCAGACTTAAGTAGCAATGAATAATCTTGGCAAATATAACTGCTATTAGCATTATGAAATTTTACCTGATTTCTTCAATTACCTATTCTAGCAATAATATATTTCCAAGCTGCAGCAATGACAGTAATGCCTATTCCAGTTAAGTTTGCAAAACAGTTATCACTCTGATATTATTTTGAGGAGCTTGTAGCTTTATTGAAGCATTCAAATTTCATTCTTCAACTTTGTCTGAAAGCTGCCCTAACTAATATTTTTTTTTCCCAAAGGTAAAAATGGAACAAAATCAAATTATGTAAGTTTTAGCAGCATATCACTTCTAGCAGCCAGGTGGGTTTTCATTGTCACCTCAGTGAAACATTCTGGCTCAATGATAAATTCCTCCTATGCCACAGAAGATTATTTACTTACTTCTTTTTAATTCTGTCAGGAAAAGTTTTATTTTGTGTAATAAAATAGGGATTCTCTTCAGTGTCAGCCTGAACAGTACAGTTGTTTTAGTGTATCTATGAGATGACAGACTTTCCCAAAAGGATGCTTACTCCAGAGCTGTCTAGAGTTTTACGGGCAGTGAGGAGAGTGGAAGTTCACAAAGACAAAGTGAAATTTGATAGTTTATATTTAATATAATGGCCATAGAGCATTTATTCTTGTCCTATTCCCTATTAAAAAAGAAATTCCCTGCATACAGTTTAGGACTAGGTATCCTCTACTTAGCTACTAACAGCTACATAGTTTCACAATGTCTTTTGCTGATGATTATATGGGAGCATTTGGTATTATGAGGAAAACTCATGCAGAAAAGCTGGAGCTGGAAATTTGATAGCTTGTATTTAATTCAATGGACACAGACAATTTATTCTTGTCCTTTTCTCTGCTAAAGATATATCCTGGATGCAGTTAGAACTAGGTATCTACTACTTAGTTCATGACAGGTCATGGGTCTAATTGTGGTAACCACATCTCCACTATTGTGTTCTGTCCTCTTATGTCAGCGTAAAACTTGTCTGCACAGAGGCAGTTTTAAGAAGGTGAAGCTAATGTGCAAGAATTCCCTTTGCTATTTTAGAAGGTCTCCATAGTCTTTCCCAGAAGCTGATTTATGGTATTTCACTGTTTGTTCATCTTAGGGCATACAGCTGTCTATCCTTTACCATCTCTCTGACACGTGGATGAAAGCATACATCTACTGTCTGGTCTTCAGCATCCGGAATCTGGAAGGGAAGAGAGGAAACAGTTTCTCCTGAATGGACCAGGAGAAAAAGTCCTTACAATGGATGATACCACCCAGTTCTGAAGGCCTCAAAACACTGTTTGGTAATGTTTTTGTAAAATCATGTTTATCAGGAAAATTGGCTGACAGCCAGCTCTCTGAGAACTCATTTTGAAATTGTCTATTTTGTGGCCTTGAACAGTTCAATTCTTGTTTTCAATCTAGAAGAAAAATATCTATTAACTCCTACATATTTAGTTTAATATTTCAGCTAAAAATGGAAAAAATCTAATAACAAAGAAACTTAAGCAAGAGAGAAACACTCTTCTGCAACTGTTCTCAAAGTGTATTCTGTTTGGCAAGCTAGTTTAGGTTGTGCTCCACTTCAAGTTGTTTTGGAGGCTACCTAGTCAAACAAAAACAGAAGCTGCCATTTGGTTCTCAAACACTGTGTAGTTGTTTAAGAAGCACTGCCCTTGGCCAAGGGAGCAAGAAAGTCTCCTGCACAACATAACATGAAATGAAGTTGAAAAATGATCTGCCAGTTGTGGGAGTGGGACAAATTTATGAGAACTTTATCATGGTCACCAGGGAAGATTAATGGAAGATGGGACTTGAGTCAATCATTGTTGAAACAAACCAAGTTAATTAATTAAATTGAAACACTTAGAAGAGCCTGTATCAATCAATAAATACAGGTGAATATTGATGCAGATCTGTAAGACTGGGGAGGGAGAACAAAATAAAGTAGAAAATAGAAAATGCTTAAAGGGGAAGGGTAGTTACACTATGTTTTCGCTGCTGATTCTGTGATCATCCAGAAGGATTAAGGATTTGGCACTGAAGGGAAAACTGCATTAGGTAGGACTTGTACAGAAAAGCTGGAGTTGTATTATTTTTCATATTCTGTCTGCTTTGTGTTTCTATAATAGCTTTCAGCTGCAGTCTTCAGATATATTTTTCTTTTTTTGCTTTTACAGTGTTTATTTTATTTACTCATAACATACAACACACATGAATTTATTATATTTAATTGCACGATTAAGGCAAAGTCCATTATTTGGAATTAAAAATGTACAGCCCCAAAGCACCATAAGATAATTAATATATACAGACATTGTATTTCCACCAGATCATTTATTCAGATGGTAGCAGTTGTAGTTGCATGTAGTAAGACCATTCTTTTGATGGGGGAAGTTTCACTAGAGTGGCTCTTCCAGTTTCTCTAGAGGCCTGTTTATAAAGTGAGAAGAGGGGGTTACTGATGATGCTAAGAATCTTAGGACTGCAAATAAGCAATTCTTAAGAGATATTCAGCTTTAACTAATGGTGTATACGTATGTTTTATAAGCAAGAAACAGTACTGGGCAGTGTTTGAAGGGGGTCTGACTGGAACAGTGAAGAATACAGTGGTGAAATACAAAGAGCAAGGATTAGTAAGTGGCATTCAAAGACGTAAAATTCTTGCATCAAAGAAAGTGATGCTCAAAAAGAAATAATTCTAAAGTCTGGTGTGGCATGGTGTAGGAAAGAGTATCTGATTCAAATTACAGAGTTTGCAGAAACCGGGGAAAAAATTATAATAAAATCTTGATGATAGATATCAAGGGGTATTTTTTCCCATTCAGATGACCAAAAAGTGAAATATACATTCAGTCAAAAAATTAAATTATTTCAGTCTTTGTCCCTCACTTCCTGGTCCAGCATTAATAACTGAGATATATGCACATGAAAAAAAAAAAAGAATTGTGAAAAAATATGAAGGTGTCTTATTAACTTGATTTCTGCATGCCAGCTAGTTTTCTTTGAGGTGCAGCTTTTTTTCATAACAGAAAACTGCTGGAAGGGCTAAATACAAGATTCCTAGTATAAAATCCAAATTTAATTTAAGTGCCCTTCTGAGCTGGGATCTGTCCCTGAAAGATAGAAGAAACAGAACAGAATAACAACATGCAGTTAAATTCATCTTGCCGTATCTCAGCTCCAGGAAGTTGGTGGATGGTATGACCTCAACGGGATTCATCTCACTAAGGGGAATTTTTCAGCTGAGTGAGAGCAGCCAGGAAAAAAAACACCACCACCAGCAACAGCAACAAAAGTCACTGCTTCTAATTCCAGACTGGACTGGAAAGGATCAAAAATTGCTTCCTGGGCCTGATGCAGGTGCTAATAAGATCATATGTTCAACAACTAACATGGTTAGGACCAGTTTTTAATTCCTCTTTTTTTTTTTTTTTTTTTTTTAATAAGAACCTTTTTATTGCTTTATAATGGCAGGAAGATCAAAAATGCTCAATATTTTCAAAAGCTGAGTAACAAAATAAACTTGCTTGTTGCCTTTCCTTGTTTCCAACCAGGACAATGGAGCTACTGTATATAAATCAGAAGGCAGTTTTGACCATCATTGTCCAAAATTAGGGGAAAATATACATAGGTTAGCAAAGAAAAAGGTTTAAAAAAATAATCTGGTATAGCCACACTGAGAAAATTGACTATGCAAAAAGGGTAGGTACAAACACAGCCACACTCACATTTTCATCCCCTGCTTCATCCCTAAAACTCCTGAATCAAGCTATTATATCCTGACAACACCAGAAAAATGGGATATCCTGATGCTTTTGGGTTTAGATACTTAAGTTTTCAGGCTTGGTGAGTTTTATCAGAGCAACCATTTTGGTAGGGTACATATACATACCTAATCCTGTTGTGAAAAGTCACAGTGCAGAAATACTCTGGTATCAAGTTCTTTATACTATCTTTGCTGTGCTTCACAAAGCTAATATGACATTATGTTGGCATTAACACTTGCTTAACTGAATCTTCATTAGGGAAATTCTGACATTTCAACCTTTATGGCATATTTTAAGATGGCAAAATATTCCTTAAATTGACAAGAGAGCAAAAAATCTTTTTACTTTGTCTCCTTTGTCACATCAGGGTTTTTTATTTTGTAAGCTGTGTGAGTAGCCATCTGCATGAATGGTAACCTTGAAATGAGAAAAAGGGATTAAAAGATCACCAATTTAACCTCTGAAACTAGGGAATGATACAGCACAAGTACCTTCTCAGCCATCTCTCAGTCCTGTGCGTTCTCTGCCTACCGATTTTTGTGAATTCACCCATCTGAAGCTCCATTTGTCTATACAGATAAACACTCAGAAAGTGAAAGTGAAGTTGTGAGAGTAACATTGTAAAATGCTATCATATTTCTTTGTTAATTCCTCAGTCTAGATTAACATACACCATAATTCTTAGAGTATTATTTGAGTGTCTAGATGGGAAAGGGTGGCTTATACCAAGTGAGACTTGTAGGCATTTTCAGTTTCTTTACACTATTGAATTGTTTACTTTAAGGAAAGTAGAGAAAAACCCATATAACCACCACCTGAAAGCACAGAACAAGTGAGGATGTTTTTTATCTCACAGCTGAAAAAAGTTTTCTGCCCTGGCACTGCTGGGAATAATGGAGGTTTGGCTGTTCACCGTGGGGTGTCTCCATCTGAGACGCTGGGTTGGGATTTTCCCTGAGTCTATTATTAGAACTTCTGTCTTCCCTACATCTCAAACAAAATCTGAGCTGAACTAGTGAGAACCTACATAACTCACAGACACATCAATAGTAAAGAGTTTTTAATTTTAGAGTAGTGGTAAGTATGCCACTCACCACTCAAAATCTATTTTTAAATGCTTTGTGTTTGCTTGCAGACAACTGGGCTGACAAAGCAATGTTCTTACTAGTTAAGCTTCATAATAGCTCAAGCAGACAGTTTTATCTGATCAGAATGTGAAAGGAGCTTCTTCAAAGAACTCAAAAAATAAGTTCAGTGTCCTGGTCCCTAGTCCCATGTCCTGCAGAGCAGAGGTACCCCAGTGGCTTCCTATAACAAGTGACAATAACCAATGCTTCTATTCATTACCATAGTAAATGGGATACTGTTTAATGCTCCAGTTCAGAAACACTTTGCTAGAGCGTCAAGCATAATTAGTTAAAAACATACTACTTTATCTTTAGCAGAACGTAGCTGATTAATTATCTAAGTTAGAAGACGCAGGTATGCAAGGATAAAAGCCTTGTTTGTTTGAATAAACTGTCTTATAGTTTTGCAAATTATTTCCTTTAAAGCAATCTAGCCAAGTGAAGACAGAAATACCTGTTCAATATTTATTCATTGAAAAGCAAAGACATTTCTGTTGTGTTTTGTTTTACAAACAATGTCAAAAGCTGTTCTAGAGTAACTCTATTGAGCATAATGAGTTGTCACTGGAGATGAATTTGGTCCTGGTATCTTTGGTTTCACCTGCCAGGAAAAAAAGTTTTTCATCTGACTTTACATATTAATCAACCACAGGCAAGAAGACAAGTCCTGGAACAGCTCTGTCTTCTTTATATGGACTTTCTAATTCAGTTTGTTTTCTAATGAGGTGAGAGGGAAGTCAAGATCACTCCATTTTTATAACAGCTTTGAGTCAGTTCCTCAGATTTGATCATGTTTACCCCCAAACTCAACAATATCTTGCTAGATTAATCATTGTCTGAGAAAAGGCAGAACTTCAAAAGGATATTTAGAGAATGGAAAAAAACAAAAACACTTTGGAGATTTTAGTAGCTGACTTGTGCTGGAAGAAGACAGAGTAACTTTCAAACATCTTGAATACTCTAACCTTCAGACTGTGGGAAACGGACTGCATTTACGCTCTGCCTAAATAGGCAAGATACCTTCACCAGCACTGAAAAAGTAGCTCAGCAGTGTCCGGCCAAAGGGCCTGGATCTCTTACCTGGGAGCCCTGGATGCAACTGTGCCCTCCGGCTGCCTCCCCTCAGACTGCACCACCTTCGCTCAAACCTCTGCCTGCATGCAGACTAGAGGGAAATAAGTTGTATTTGAAAAGCAGTCATCTTCCGCCTATACCTACTCATTGCCTAAGATTCTCTTTGGAAAATACCTAAGTTTCACACCCTTATGTCTTCCAAATTCAACGTCAATAGCACACTGCTCCTGGAAAGCTTTAATTGAAAACTAAAAAGAGATCTTTCCTAATCAGTAGAATGCTTCTCATTAAAGAGAACTTGTCTCTGTCAGATACATTTACTCGCAGATGTAGTTCAAATTATTTTTTGTTTTGGCTTTTTCCTAAAACATCAAGTTACATAATGTAGATTTTAAGATATTGCAATTTCAAGAGTGATGTATTTTAGAGAGAGATTTCCCTTTAAAACCAAAGGTTGATTTCTCTTCTGTCACTGCAATGGAATAATTGGTGGTCTAGCATGAATGAGTCGTGAGCTGCATACATGAGGGCCACTTGAGTCAAGTTAAAGTCCTTCAAACCTCAGTTTGTAATTAAAAATGAGAGTACAGGCATGGTCCTTAAATCCTGATTAGAAGTCACTTAAAATAATTACAGAAGCAATGAATGCAATCTGAATGATTCTCACTCTGCTACACAGCAGCTAATCCTAGTTGGTGAGAAGAAATCTCCATAAAATATTCTTGAAAGTGATAATGAAGAATTTCAGAATATACTTTAAAAAAAAAAAATCTTTACTCAGATGTATAAAAGTAGCCCAGTGTATACAGAGCCAAATCTTAGCAGTATGTTAACAGCTATACAGAGCATACCATTATGTATTATGTCCTCTATTATACTAAAAAGAATAATACTACATTGTTTTTAATATTTTACATATTATGTTGAAAAATGGGCTATATTTCAGCATAACTGCTCTGACTGCATTACCATTCATGAGGTTTACTTGCAAAACACTGCTGTGATTTCATTATGTGAGTTTATTTGGACCCTTATCTCTTCAGATTTTAACTTGCATTTTTCCTCATGTAGGTAATTATTTCCTCCTTTTATTGCTTCTCTTCTGGTTTCTAGTTTCATGGGACTCTGATTGAGGCACACCTGTTTGGGAATGAAGTTAGAAATATTTGCTTATGCTCACTGTAAAGTTTAGGGGTCATTTTTTTTTTTTTTTTTAAAAAAAACCCTTACATTTCCCCAAAACCTTATGAATAGTAATACACACATTGTGGAGTACAGTTGTCATCTCAAGGCAGCCTTCCATAAAGTATTGACCATTAGTGCGCTCTCTGTTCTACTGCATCATTCACATGATTCATCAAGAGCTGGGAAGGAACAGTCTGCTTTTTCTGGCTAGTACACTATCATCCTTAATGTAGTTTATGAGATTTAAATTCAATGCTGAGTATTGAAAGGTTTTCAGACAATGCAGTGCCATTAAAAGCTTTTGTAGTGTCATTGTCTTCATCAAAGGCTATAGTTGAAGCCATATGTATCTTACAACTTGCCATTAAGATTTTTTTTGTAATACTCAGCCCCCTCTTGCTTAGAATTCACTTTGCCTTGGGAATAGATTTGCAGCTTTGTCCCGTTCTTGTCATTGTGTAGGTGGGCAGATCAGTACTGCAACCATATTCTGCTTTCATAGTAAACCAGTTCTACTCCAAGTCTGTGAGCTATTCACAATTTGCAAAGGAAAAGAAAATTAAGTAACTCTTTCTCTTCCTGTCAGCAGAAATTAGAGCAGCAACTTGTATTTATGTTTCTACTGACTTTTCTTTGGGAGGGGAGGGGTTGTTGTGTTTTTTTTTTTTTATTTTGGTTGGGGTTTTTTTTGTTTGTTTTTTGCTTTATTTAGGTAGGATAAGATAAGAGGAGAGCTTCTTCTGGAAAGCTCTAAAGAATCACATTTATCTTTAGTAGAGGCTCATGTTCTCTCCCAGGAGGACTATGTCCATTCGCAAGGTCTACGTGCACCCCCTTCATCCTGTCTGTTGCTTCTGTGGTTTGTGCTGACCCATTTTCCTTCACGTTGCAGCAGTGTAGGAAGGCATGGGCAAGATTGTCTGCATATGTTCAAAGCTCCTTAAACCATATGGAGGGATTTTGAAATATGTGGAGTTTACTGACCAAAGAAACAAACTGACCCTGAGAAGTCTGCAGTCTACGGATGTTAGAGAACTTTTTTCATCATCCTCTTTGGGTCATATGCCAGTCCACTGGGGGTGACTGTGAAAGGCTGTGTCCATGAGGCTGGTGGTACTCCTTGTGAGAAGGAAGCCTTTGGAATCGGTTGACTCACCTCTGGACAGCTGCAGGTCAATCCAGCGAAGGAGCACACTGGAAGAAAATTTAAGTGCATTAATTTGGGCTGCTTTAGGGTTAGGTTTATTGCCACTTTTGTAATTAAATCAAAGTGAAAGGCATGGGAAAAAAAAAAAATGCCCATTTCAAAACTTTTCACCCAGAACTTCTAGCCTTGCACATGCTAGTTTTTATTCACATCTCTAATCAATAGAGAAAAATGCACTGCAAATTTCTCTGACTGAATCAGGTAAGGTTAATTTCACTGTGTACTAATTAGCAGTAAGTGTTTTCAGTGGTAAACAATGCTGACTTTACCTGTGTGTGTCTTTACGTCACTTAAGTACTTTTCCTGTCCTTGAAAATATATGTGCTCAGAAGTTCTTTGTAAACTATGTCATAAAAGACAATAGTCAAACAGGAGAGGTATGCAGGTGCTGAAGCTCTTACTAATTTTTATCTTTAAAAAAATAAGATTTATTTTGCAGTTTAACTCTTTCTTCTCCCCTTTTGAGATGACCAGAAAAATAGTGATGTGGGAAGATAACCTTCTTTAACCAATTTATGACTTTTTTTATATAAGGTAGATACTTCTCTAGTATTTTGTGAATATGTCAGAATATTTTGACCATTTGCTCTCTTTGCCATCTTAGTTTGAAAATCTTGAGAAAAAATGTATATTTCCCTTCACTATCTGAGAGTGTCTACTTCTCGGAAACCCACGTTGAGGTCCCATTAGGGTTGTTTCATAACAAACTTATAATTACTTAGTCAATGAATTTCTGACACATGATACAATTGAAAGTATTTTCATTCTCAATTTATTACTGAAACTGTACTGAGTTGTTAAAGATTGATAATAAACACACACAAAAATATGCTATATTCACATGAAATACTGAGATTAAATTGTGAGATTGATTTTTTTCTTAACTTAATGGGTATAGTAAGTACTAAGACAATCCATCATAGAGCACAGCACCTCAATTTAATAGGCATGCAGCATCAGATTGGCTTTGAAAAACTGTCATTCTCACATTGCGTCTTTGCCAAAACATTGCTATTGAATTTTAGAAACACTAATTTTGAGTTTTAAAAAGAGAATGGCAGGAATATATCAGAGAAATGCTGGGGTGTTTTTATATAAGATCTATTATAGCCAAGAATCATAGATTCTCAATCACAACTTTTCTTGCTGTGTCAGCTTTTAAGCTAAAACTCTGAATAGAGCAATAATGAGATGCAGGGGAAAAAAAAATTCCCTGCTGCACTGTGTGTCCAGCTACTCCCTCTGACTCATTTAGCAGCTCAAACAGGATGCTCCTAGCTCTCAATACTTCCAAGCCTTTCCACAGATACATCATTTTCTGCAAAATGCTTCAGGTTTATCAGCTCCACTGTAGCATCCTAACACCAAGGCACATGTTTTCCACCCCATAAACTGGACATGATATTTACTGGGTGGCTTCAGTTGTTCTTGCCAGATAGGAAGACACTATCAGAGTGTGACCAGTACATCGCCCTGGAAAATGCATTCCATGTCTGAAAAAACCCTGCCTCCAATCTGGGAACTTGGACGATGGTACAGTGAGACATGTGGTACAGGGTGGCTTCTAATCCCTTCTTATGTCTACTGCCATAAAGGAATTTGTTCTTTGTAACAGAAATTGATTTGTTCTTTGTAACAGAAACTGCTCTTTCTAAGAAAGGCGCTTCTTAAGCTTTTTGTATGGCCACAGGAAGGTCAGCTACTAAACTGGGTCGATCAGATGCGACCCAACCTGATCACTTCTGCAGATCCTTCTTTTGGAGCAGGTGCTAGACCAGCCTGGTTGTGCCAGGCCAGGGCAGCACTCCATGCAGAAGGCAAAGAAAGCTCCAGCACAGGAGCTTCAGCCCTGCTGTCCCTCTGGGCTGTTTGGTTTCTGGCCTGTTGCTGCCCACTGCCTCTGACCCTTCATACTGTTTCCACACTGCTTTCTGCAAAGGACCTTGCACAAGTGTTGGGTTTCTTTTTCACTTGAGTGCTGTGTAGGTATATTTCTAAGTATCTTTCTCCCTCCATTTTTGAGTCCTGAGACCCTAATCTATGTTCATACCATTTAATTACTGACTTATTTAAAAATATGGTCTGTACTTGTTGGCAGAAATGTGAGTTGCCATCCATGGCAAGGTGGTAACATTGTGTGTTGTGTACTACCAGCAGAGATCACGAGATACAGACAGCAGTGCTTCACAGTTACAGATATTTCGGCAGTGTAGCCCCCCATAACATTACATGCTTGAACAGAGGAAAGCTACTAATTAAAAAAAATTACTGAGAAGCTGAAAAATCCTAATCACTATGCATGAAGTCGGCATTGAAAATATGCTCAGATGCCTGTGAAAATTAATGAAATGTCAGTTTGAGAACTGAAAACATATTGTTAGATTATGCTTTAACATGAACAAGTGAAGATGAAGTATATTCCATGTAGTGAAATGACTAGAAAAGTCTTCAGCACTTACTTGCCTAGCATACTTGCAATTAATTGCATTTTAGTTGAAGGGGTACAGTATTTAGGCTGACTGAAAATTAATACTGTGTTTAGCAGGATGCATAGGAAGATGGATCTACTGCTCCACCTGGAAGATGCATTCTTATTTCCAAAATTATGAGGAATTACTTTCAGAGATTTCAGCATTTTCTGTTAGGTATAGCCTGATGATAAAGTGTGCTATTGGAAACCAAACAGTATGAGGAGAAAGTAGCTATAATCTTCATGCCCATTAACAGCTCTAAAATCAGTGACATTAACTGTAATAGCCTTTGGTCTGGACAGAGTTTAAGCCATTGTTGGGTAGACAGGTGGAAGGGAAGTTAAATCACACTTTCTTTGGAAAATCCCATGTGATCCTGAGCTTTACCTTTCATACCTGCTTGCCCAATAAAAGAAATCTCAGCCTTTCTTGTTTTTCTATTGGCCAGTTTCAGTCATACCTTGCATAAAACTAAATGTCTCAGAGATAGTTAACTTTGTCAAATCTTATGTAGCCATGACACATTTGTAGTAGTAGCCCCAATAAAGAAAAGGCTGGTGTTACCTCACCAAGCAATAGTGAATATGCACTGGAGAAATGCCTGTAAATGTCCACCATATGCTTTGGTGTGTCTTGTACCAAAGACAACCAACCAAGGATATTGACCTGCGGGTAGCCAGATGACTAGTTTCAGTGGTTGCCTGAACTACTTTTTTAGTCTGCAAGGCATGTTACAGAAAAAAATGAAACCTGAGCTATCAGTAGAAATGTTGCATTTTCAGTATATATTGTAAAATGGCTGACTGCTGACTTTATTTTTAATTAACATTATAAGTGCCTCTGGTTGAACAGAATGCACAATGCTTTTGTTCCTTCCTAACAAAAGAAAGCAACTTGCCACCTACTTCTTTTCTATCTGAATGCACTATCCATTACTTTGCCCTCAGATCCAGGGTCATTTTTTTTTCCTTTTGAAGGTGCTGGATGGTTACGGGGCCATGATTTCATCTCAAATACTAATATACAGAACTATTCCTATGAAATTCAGCATCAGGAGTGGCAGGAAAAGAAATGAAGAAGAATGTGAGATGTTAAGGAAAACTGTTGCTAAGTAGGGTGGCTCTTTAACAGCCTCCAAAAGCTGGTAGATTAACTTTAAAGGTTGTGTATGCTTCAGCAAACTGAAGCTATGCTTCAGCAAACCTGAGACAAAATGATGATAATGTTAAATGCATATTGCCCACTTCTGGAAAAAGAGCAGTGAAAAAAAAACACCTCAAAATCACGCTTTGCCTAAGGATTTAGGGAAAAAGAAGACTTGTGGGTGGATAAGATTTAAGCACCATATAAATAAGCTAAGTGTTCTGAGGCAACTTGAATTTCTTTAAGAAATGGCATTGACACAGAGGAATCAATGATTATAGCAAAGCTTATAGACAGTCTTCTGAAATAAGTAACAAGAAAAGATAATTTCCATCTTGGCAATTGAATATTAGATGCAATCTTACAGAAAACAAACAGTAATGTTCAAGATATAGTAAATATTATGCATATTTCAATAAGAATGCTTTTAGCAGCATATCAACCTTATTTGTTACAAAGTATCAGAAAATCTTCAGATACTGCATGCAGATTCTTGACAATATCAAGCAGTGGTAGTTGTAAATTAAGTTACTATTTAGCATTGTTTTTTAAGAAACCCTTTTCAAGAGATGTTGCTTTGATATTTATCTAAGCAGTTAGAAAACAAAGCCTCACGTGGTGAAAACATACACACGTCAGTACCATTTGCTTCAAACTGATAGCTAGTGCATCTTTTCAACAAGCTTCAGACGGTTTGCAGTCAGCTGGCCACATTAAAGATTCAAACTCTCCAGGTCAGTGTTAGCCCTTTTCAAGGGAAGATAGTTTGCTACATCTTGCTCTCCTGCAGTACTTCTAATAGAGCTACTACTCCACAGTATTCTTTCTCCTAACAGAGCTACCACTGAACTAAGGTTTCAGCCCTGCTGTCCACCGCTTCACTTTCTCATAAACAGGACCAATTTACCTGGTGACCAGAAAATGTACACTGTTCAGCTTTCTCGGAAGGAAGATATGACATACAATTTCAATGGTTAAAGTCTTATGCTGTCCTTGGCCACGTGGATTCACAGACCATGTTTTTATTTATGTTATTTTTGGTAAGCTTAGTACAATTCAGAACTCCTTGTTTCTGATGTGGGGCCACAAGATTATTCCTATAGTGTTCAGATGCTAGACCTCTATTAGAAATTCACTTATGGTTTCTGTTAGTTATTTAGCATCTTTCTTTCAGGTCCATACTGCAGAAAACCCTAAGGTGTAGGTCTAAGACAAAATACCCCTGTAAGCCTGGATGGAGTTAGGAAAGGGAGCAGCTCCCAAGGAAAGACAGTTTCCTTTACCTTCCTTTCTGTCAACTTCAAATTTTGTTCTTTTGCCCAATGTAATACAAATTGGTAAACTGAGGCACGTAACTATTCAGAGAGGGGAAAAAAAAAAACACCTCTTAGCATTGCTTTTTCTATTCTTGTATTTTGTTTCTTTCCTCTAAATCTTCCTTAAGAGGCTTTCAAAAATCCATTTAGCTTGACTCAGTTTGAAATAGAAATAGCAAGCAGATCACTGCCCCAAATAGCCTGTGTGCGACTCTCTTTAGCACTTAAACACCGCCCGGTAAATGCCTGGCACACACATAGAGAAGTGGGACTCTGTGGACTAAGCTGATTTAAACACACGTCATGAGACCAACATGTTAGTAATTGCCAGTTTACACGCTGAAACTCCCAAGTGACCTAAGAGCTCTTAACTGGTAGTGAAGGAGGAAAAATTCATGATAAATTACCACAGAGCAATTTTTACTTTAGCTCGTGAATATTTTTACCACGTTGCAAGTTAACTCCGTAATGAATCCTATAGTAACACATTCACATGGCTGTATCTGAAGATCAGTATTTCCCTGGGGGGACAGGTCTGTACCACTGCTATCTACCAGAACTTTTATATAAACATTATTAAGTAAACAGAGTGATTTGATTCCTGCAGTTTTAGTACACTTGACTGTTTCTGTGCAATGACATAACTTACCAAAAATACTATCTGGAGAGTAACCTATGGACACTTACCTCACTTCTGCTTCTGCATGGCCCAAGATTAGGTCACCGCCTTCCTTGGAGGTGTAAATCCTGGCCTAAAAACATGCAGGCTCAGCCTGTTTGTGTCAGTATCTTCTTCATCTATACAGAGATATCAAAATTGTACATGTAGGGCTTCAAGGATTCAGGAGGTATTTTTATCAAAAAATCAGTGGCTAAAAATATTGCTGCCAACTTTTACTACCAGGTACTATTTCTACCAAACTTACGATTTAGCAAGAGATATAAATTTACAAAATTCTATAGCGATGTTTTCCAACAATGCCTCAGACTGCTTTATTTAATTATCAAATTGGAACACATAATCTATAGAACAAAATCACATTCAGAAAAAATTTTGAATTGCTTCATATCTTTGGGAAGGAGTGTTTTGTTTCGTTTTGTTTTGTTTTGTATTATGCTTCTAAGGAAAACTGCCTGTCTTTAAGTTCAAGTTTTGATCTTGTAAAGATATCATCATTAGCATGGTCTGACCCTCAACTCAGTGATCAAACTTCAGAATAAAGAAGAAAAATAAATTACATGTTTCAAAAGAAGTAGTTGTCTGTGAATCTCATTTGTGTTAGAACCAGTGCTGTACAGCACAGCACTGGTTTTGTGACGAGCACTGTTCTTCCATTCCCTTGTAATATCTGCAAGCCACATTCAACTGTCTGAAACACTTTGCAAAACCCGAGTTTGAGTTTTGTCCTCAGCTGTCTGGACTAAACAGAATTACCATCCAGCATTGCAGGCAGCGTGACTTGAGACTTGTAGGCTTGACATTCAGAAACTGGCAATTCTTCAGCTTTCCAATTGCTTAGTCCAGTTATTTCTTCATTTTTTAGTATAGCAGATACATTTACTCTCCATTTTCTGATGGTCACACTAAAGTACTTGCATGAAGATACATTTCTTTGATGTAAAAATGACACTTTTTTTCTAAAACAGATCAGGTAGTAAAAGGAAAGCTGATTTCTTCATTTTCTTTCTTTGCAACCTCAGAATTCTGAAGTTGCTTTTTATGTAACATTTTGTCTCTCTTGAAAGATGTTATCTTTAAGCATGCCTTATCATTTCAGTGACTATACCTTTAGCAAGAGGCGTAAAAAGATAAACTCTATCAACACCTTTGAATTTATAAGTATAGCCTATGTTACAGCTCATGCAGAAAATAAAGTATACTGTGTGCTAGATGCCATTTTGATTATGAATCTTTATTAATATTGGTCTTTTTTCTGATCACGATCCATTGCATCATGAAAGTATTTTTATCAGTATTAGTTTGCTACAAGCAGGTGAAGCAAGAAGATATATAAAGGGGCATAAAGTAGGATTAAATGGAATCACTCCTCAAGGATTATCACACAGCTTTGTATCTCACAAAGCCTTATATCACCATGTCATGTCAAAACAGCTCCTATTTTATGAGGTTTTTTACATTTCTAACCTTTGTCTTCTCTCATTTCTACAGACATATTTTGTTTGATGTTAGGAATGCATAATCACTCTGTATTGAGCCTTACCAAGCATTTCAACTTTACACATTTCTTTAAACATAATTTAACACCTACACCACTTTTCTTTTTTTTTTACCTTTAAGTAATATTTTCCATTTTCTTGCCCATCCGTGTAAACTAGTAAAGCTCTTTTAGCATGGTACAAACATTTTTTGCTTGCTGCATTGATTTCTATTCAAGTTTTTTTTAATACCAAGATGTTGCAGTATGTCCTGCATATTCAAGACCAGAAATGCAGGAAGACCCTTAGAAAGTTTTCTGAAAGAAGTATAAATATTAAATATTTGTAAATGCATATATCATTTTTGATGACAATTTTTTCCAAGATGAATGATTTTTCCATTGTTTCATTGGTCTTTAAGTAGAACAGCAGACTTATTTATATGTGTGTGCTTATGACATTAAAAACCAGTGGTGTTTCCTGAGGAAGTGTTGAGATAATGCAGTTGAGAAACTGAGCTGGTTGAGCAGAGGCTAGAGGTGTAACTACCTGCTCAGACTGCCACTCTTATATTGAATAAATGAAGTAAATCTTGGGACTTAATTCTAGATATAATACAAGTGCTGCACGTAGTACAGCACAATGGTTTATCTGTATACTCATCTGACATCTATTCAGCTCATACTCTGAAAATTAATCAAGGTTGTATGTCTCAAAGTAATGACAGTATTCTGAGTTCAAAGTGCTCCTTCCTCATGTTCCTTAGAGCCATCCATCTGCCTAAAGTTAGGATCAGCTGCTTATAACATAGAATTTCTAAAAATCTCCAATGCTAACAGCTCTATCTCTTTCATTGCTTACCTCTTTTTACAGATAGCTTCCCCAACACGAATGTCCAGCTTAAGACCTTACTTTACATGTGTGATATTTTTCTTTGGTTACATCTTCCCAGAGCAGTAGAAAGGGACCAGGTATGAGAACTCCCTAGATTGAAGTTTTGAGTAATTCTGATTACAGCTATTAATGCTAGCAAGCTTCCACACATTCAAGCTCTGCACAGCCAGAATAAACAACAGCGATTATGGTGTCAGTGTTGACTGAATAGTCACTTTTGCAGAAGATGGTTTTTCTTTTATTTAATAAAAGTGCAGTTGAATGTAATTTTGTACTTGTAAGTAAACTGTTCTCTAAAAGAGATACAATTACAAAATCAGAACTCAATCTGTAAAGAGGCAATGTTCAACAGTTTCCAAGAAGTTGAGCCACAATTATCCTTTGAGTTCTTCAAAGAACATTCTTAAGTGACACTGCTCAATAACAACTGAAAGTTGTTATCTTTGTACATAAGTTTAGTCCTATAGGAGAGGCTTTGGTGTAACATAAGATAGTCATCTCTCCTTCCTTTGTTGCCAGCAGAAAGCAGTAGATGGAGTGAATTGCTCTGTGGCTGCTCCTGTCTCTCCACTGACTGTAGATAAAACCTGGACAACAATCTCTAACCGGCCAGTACATTTTTTATCTTTCACTAAAGGAAGCTTTGTAAGAGCAATCCAATTTTTAAAGTTACCAGTCTCTGATGACACTCAAGAGGATTCCAGCTCTTCCTTCAATCCCTATAAAACTCCAGAGGCTCTCTAGCTGATCTCTTTCTTCTCTGAAAGAAGACCTTTGTCCCATACTACAGTGTTCATATCCACTTCTCTCTCCTTGTCAGTCCCTACTCAGTTCATATAACTCTTTACTAAAGTTCTACACAACTCACTGTGAAATTAATGGAGAGTTTCATTCTGATTTCATGAGGCTTTGAACTAAGCCTTCTGCTTGCATTGTGATCCTATAGGATTTTCAGTCTTCCTCCTTTTCAAGCCAAATCTCCAAACTTGATGATCAACTTCTGATTGAAACAGCTGCCAAATGGCCTGCTGGGCACTAATTAACTGCTGCTAATTTCACGTTGCACATAAAATGAAGTCTGGCACATGTAACCCACAGCACATGAGATTCACAAACTCAACTTTCTAAAGTATATTAAATGGAAACATTCACTGTAAATTCACAGTTTCTTTTCTTTGCAGAGTAGATAGAGCTTAAAGCTATCACAAATTCTTCCCTTTCTCTTTGTGATACATGGTTTCTCCCATATTCCATTAGCAATGAAAGCAGTTGAGTGTGCTATTGTTGTTCACAAATACGCTATCTACGCCAAAATACTTTTTTACCACATATTGGCATTTTTGTTGCTGCGAATGTATAAGAGAGCAGGCAGAAAAAGTACTGCAAGACGCGGGCTTTACTTCTGCTCACAAGAGTAGATTAGGGATCTCATACAACAACTGCAGATAATTGCCTGCAACAACTCTAGCTATGCTGCCTGCTGTTTTAGCTCCTTGAGAACCCAATCTGTTCTATGCAGTGGCCCTCGCTGTCATTTCTCAGGAGGCTACAATAGGAAGCTGTCACCTCCCTCATGAAGCTCCCTGTGCTGCCATGTAGCCAATGCCAGTGTTTCACAAATGAGCTTGGGCTGCTATTCCAGTCCTCCTCTTTGCTGCCTTTGTGACAGATGGTGCACAGTTAGGCAGCAGCCACAGCTGAAAGTAACTCATAGAGGTGTGATTCCACTATAAAGATTTTCTAGCATTGCTGCTCAGAAAAACTCCAGTGACAGGAATTAGCAGTTTAAAATTCTATTATGTACATACAAACATTTATTCCCCCTTCATTGCACACTGGACTGGATGGTACCGCTGTGTCTACTGGTGACAATTTGCATGTCCTGAGTTTCATGAAGCTCTGCTGCATCAAAACTAACCCTGACTTCCCAAGCTGAGTGAAAAGTGAGGAAAAGCTATAATTTTTCAATAGGTTTGACCGGTGTGGGTGGTGGGGGGTGGTATTTAACTGTCATGGGCAGTGGAACCACACATGTCTGAGAAGCTGCATAGTCAGCATATGGGCTAGTGATAAGGGCAGTGCATGCTCTTCATCTGGGGCCACTGGACATTGGAAGCTTTCACATAAAGCAGTTGCATCAAAGTAAAGGCCACAAGCTGGGCTGCTGGGTAGGCTGCACAGCCTGATGGGAGCACCCCACTAGCATAGTCACCTGGCATTTAGGCTGTTCACAGCTGGCTCAGAGCTGACTTAGAGGACATACAGCATCACAAGGAAAAAGTGGAGGAGGCTTGTCTAATGTTCAGTATGCAGAAAGCTCAGGTTTTAGTCAGTCAGGCTGGTGTAGTCTAGAGACTAAATATACGACCTGATTTCATGGGAGGCATAAACAAAACTCTGTAGAACATCAGCCCACTGGTTTTAGGAGGAGAAATTTTGTTTCCAATAGCTATCTAATTCTCCAAGAAAGCTAAGACTGCAGATACTTTATTGGGGTCTTACAAAAGCGAAAGCTATTTTTTAACATAGACTTCTTTCAAAATAACACAAAAATAAAATTTCTGGAGAAAACTTAATGTGCATCTCACATTAGTCACCTCAGTCCTCCTGAAGAAGTTACACCTACAAAGGCACCTCTGTGCCTCTTTAAATACTCTTAACCTTCAGGCTCCTCAGTAACAGGGGCTGTACTGACAGTTATCTCTATAAATGCATTACAAGAATGTGGGCTAGCAACCAGTGGCACTTGCATTGCAGCATCTTAAAGCTGAAGGCAGATGTTGAGTTTTTGGTTAAGAGGATTATTAATTGGCTTGGACACTCCTCCTTCCCCACCCTGGCTCTAGCTGGCTGTCGTGAGTCTACTGTATGTCTGGCTCTAAATTGCTTTCAAGCCGATAACTCTTTCTAATAAGCTGCAAGATGGTGCCCAGCATGTTTAATGCTTCCATTATTTTTCTACAGAATTAGCAACCCTTGCCAAGATTTATTTTTTCTTGTTTAAATCTTTTTATCCCCCAGTAAGCTGGAAGAGAGATAGGACTTATGCTACAGGTGCATAGTTCTGAGCACAGCTGTCTCCCCTGCCTGTTCATGAAGGCTTGTCATAGAAAACAAAACCTCTGCCAATCTAGCTACTAACAGGAAAATATGTATTCACTGGGTATTATTTTTGTTTGTGTTTTATTCCTCTGTAAAAAAAAAGTGCAGATGTAGAAAGCTATGTGCTGTTGGCACTGGTGCTCTGTAGGTCTTCTCATAGAAAATTAGAAAAATAGATATTTGCTAATTTGCCATTATGAAAAAAATTAAAACAGATTTTTTAAAAATATTTTAAAAGCATCAAAGTGACAGTCCCTTCATAAGTCTGGCAACAACAGGGAAAAACAGACTCACAGCCTGATGTTGCTGCAGTTTGGCAGCCAAATGGGTTTGTGTAGGCTGTTGTTGGCAGCAGTTTTCATTAGCTTAGGGCCTCCTTTCTGGAAAGACAGAATCGAGCTGTCAGACACGGATGTCCAGTCTTAGCAAGCAGGACTCACTTGTATGCTGTCTTGCTGAGCAGCCCTCCTGGGCCTCTCCCATCTGTCTGTAAGTGCAATTCTCTTATCATTATGACATTCCTTTCAGAACTTTTAAGGATATTGCCTAGCAAATACCTTAATTTCTCTCTAGTTCCTTTATGTCTAATTTCTCATCTCACAAAGGCGTACAATCTACTATTTTCCCCCCTTTTTGGCTGTACACGTCTCTGAAGGGAATGCTCCCTTTCCAGTAATTCCTCATGTATGAACCAGTAACAAGTTTCTTTGGAGGTGCTGGATAAAATATTTTGTAATAAATTTTGGCATGTTGAATTCTGAAACAAGGAGAGAAGATTGCTACATTCCTTAAATATCTGGGCTTCAATTTGTATTTGATTTAAGCTAAATTTCCTGTTACGTTGTAGCAAGCATTAACAGTCATGTCAGGACTTCTCAGCAAGGACAACTGGGTCACATTGCTGTATACCTCAAAAAAAAAAAAGGCACTTTCACTGTAAACTGCTATTTGGATTTGGGTATCGCTAAATTTTTATTTCTTTTAAAATATGTTTCATATAGTAAGCTCAGTAAGCAAAACTAACTTCGATTCACTGTAAGGTTCATTGATTATCTTTGCTAAATCCCTCAAAATAGAGAGCACTTGCAGAAAAAAATCAGCACCATTACTGATCAGATTATTGTTATCCTCCTGGTACATCTGGTCCCATTACTGTTCCCTGACTGAATAAAATCAGAAGGATTTAGCTCTTCTTCCTGACTCCTTGAATAGAAATATGAAATTATGAATTTTTCTCAGACTGATAGCACAGAAGGAATTAATTTTATCCTTATGGCAATAGAATTCTTTTCAAGTAATAGTTATTACTAGAAATAATTTTAAAACTTTCAGATTACTCTTGTACCAAAAGCATTTGAGCAAATACTTTCTATATGGCAAAGTTTTGAAAAGTATGCCTTTCTAGAATTCTGGAGAAGAGCCGCTCAGGATCCAGAAAGGCTCCAAGATAAAGTGTGCATAGGGAGTAGCGTCTAGCTCTACTATCTCCCTATTAGAATGTTTTTATTTATATCACTGTAGTAAGTGGAAATTTTTAGGTGAGGTTGATATTTCGACTGGAAAACCATGGTTTTGGTCATGAAGGGATAACTTTCAGAGCTGTAGTGACATTTGCTCTATATTACTAGCATATGTCCCAAGTATGTGGGGTTTTAGCTCTGTAGTCCAACCTTCCAATATGCAAAGTCCAACCTCTATATATGATTGTTCAAAGGGTATACAGAAGATAAGAACTTCTTTGTTATTTTACTGTCAGTCTCTCCTGAGAAAGGAAGCTTTATTCAGTCAGTGGAAGACAGGATCACACCACATCTCCACCATGCTCATTACTTATCACTTTATATCAAGACAATAACTACAACAAAACCTTACGTGCTAAAAGATCATTTGTGTGAGCAAGAAATTGCCTGTTGTGCAGCTAAGTAGGTGTATTCTGGCAGATATTTGTTTTGCATTTGTGTTGTGGTGGTGTCTTTGAAGGATGCAGGCGGTTGGTTCGTTTGTTTGGAGTGGATTTTACATTTCCTTTTTGGTAGCCGTATCAACACCTAGATTTAATATACCCTGATTAGTACAGACTAGTACTTCGAGGGATACAGCTGAGGACTTTTTCCTGGCATTGCACTAAATCTTTCCTTGGTTGCTATGAAGTCAGTGAAATCTCACTACATCAAGGTTAAGACCAGCCAAAGAAAAAACACCTACCACCATCTCCTCTGTCTGCATTATTCAAACACCACTGGAATTCTGCTTCCATTTACTTACTCTTTGGCTTAACTGGTAGGTATTTAGCACATCTACTATTTCCATAATGCTGTCTTGCAAGTGAATTATCACTTCTGTTTTGCTACCATGAGTTTCTTCCAATTTGTCACTGTCTCCCTGTAATGAGATGTCCAGAGCTGCTGCAAGTGTAGTTGTATTTATTGTCTTACACAGATGAAATACCCTCTACAGATTGAATTCTATTAAAAAAACTATGGAGTTTTTGCTGCCAAACTGCATTGCAAAAGCATTTCTTGATTGCTTCAACACTACTACTAGATCTCTTTCTGTGTGTTCAAGGGTGAAATATTAATTCCAGATGATTGCTGTCCTTTTTTGATTAATTGAAAAAACTGAAGAAACCTAATCTTTTCACTTCCATAGAAGTCTAAGGCAGCTAAGCTGATGAGGCACCTCCTTTTTACTTGGCTTATGCTAATATGTGACCTGTGGAGGTAGTCTGTAAAAAAGTAATTGTTACAGCCTAAGTTACATGAAAGTAAAGTGAGAAGAAGGTAAATAAAATTCTGTGAAAGATAGTTGAGTCCATGCTCACACCTTCTGAGAATTACATAAATGACAAATACAACTCCTTCTTGATTCACTCAATATGCAGAAGGCGGCAGAACTGATGCATAGTTAACTCATATATTAGGAATGCCCTGCATAAGGGAAGTGGAGGCATCTCGGTGAGTTTTAAAAGTGCACACTAAAAACGTCAAGAAGTAGTAATCAAAAATTGCAGTCACAAATGTCATTTTTCTCTCAGAGAATGTAGCATCTTTAAAATTCAGCAGTTCTCTTGATGTCTGTCAATGTGTCTGTTTGTTTTGGGGAAGAAAAAGATGAAACACTGCTTTTTGGTAAGGTCAAAACCTTTTCTTCACCCATACCTGGAATATTTTGATTGTTTCAAGATTCACATTCTTACTTTACATGCACAAATAAAAATGTAGACCTGAAAAAATAAAAATGTAGATCTGAATGCTCTAAAATAGTAAGTATATTTACATTTATCTTTTACCTTTATAGACTAATCGAAAGAAAACTATATGGGTTTGTCAAAACCATATATTTTAACTGATGCTGTAGTCCCTATAACTTAATAATAATAATAGTTATAATAATAGGCTTTGGAAACCTTTTATTTCTCTTTATTACTAGAGCACCTTTTCTATGGGACAGAAATTATCATGTTCTGAGCAAGTTTTAAAAAACTGTTGTAGTGTGCAAGGTCAACATAGCAAAAGGGTAGCTTAGACCTTTTACACAGTTGCAAAAGCACAATCCCAGATTCCAGTCTAAGTATACAAGCTGGGCTCAGCTGTTTTATTTCAAACACCAGTTCAAACAATTAAGTCTAATGTGGATATGTTTTATAGTAACTTTATTCCAAATCACCCTTTTATACTGCAATCTTCCTGCAGAGCTAGTAGCATAAGTAAAATCAAAGCTTCACTGGAAAGTAAAGCTCTGCCTATGATTTTACTCTAAGTATCTGTCAGCACCTTGGACAAGACCAAATGGCCCAGCAGGCTCATGGTTTTTGTGGAAAGGTACTAATACATCATTTTTCAAGGATTTTCCTCTGGTGGGGTTCGTTTTCATCTAATGAGAACATTTGGTTCTGGCAGTGCCAATCTTTAAGGAATGCAGTCGGCTTTCTTTTTTTTCTTTCCTTTAGAAAGTAACAGCATAAATACTGAGCTCGCTTATCAGTAAATCACCAAGTAGAGTGAAGTATTCCAAATGTAATCATAACTATCCTCACTAGAAGAAGGCTTGGACTGATGTGAATCATAACTGTACTTCATAACAAAGATAATATTGTGTAAATGTTCCTATCCAGAAGCAATGAGTCATGCTGCAATGACCGTTACTTAATCATTCTGACTAAACAGAGGATCAACATTTACAGCTGAACGTGTTAACTTTTGAAATATTTTAGAGAGAGAGAAATGCAGAAAATATAAAAACCTATAAAAGGTGTTGCTGTATATACATATGACATAACAGGAGCTAGTTTAAAATACGTGGTCAGTGAGGTGTGAAAGGTAGATATGATTTCGATGAACATGCTTCCAAAAGAGTAGAGTGGTGAAAACTTTATTCAGTATCAGGAAGAATAATCCACTTTAACATGCTGCCTATGTTCCTTTCACTGACGATGAATGTAATGATAAGTGTCTAGTATAGTGGAGCATAAAAACAGCTTAGGTGGTTACAAATGGGGTATTTTGCTTTCTCCTTGATGTAACTGTTTTTTCTGTACTTTAACTCTTGATGAAAACTTATTATGGAGTGGCAGTTTGCTATCAAATGGCCCTTTAAAGGACTGCATTATAATCCCATAGCTAATGACCTTGGATTCCTCTTGGTCTAGTACAGATTTAATAGCTTTCCTTTACAAAGCCCTTAACAAAATAAAGCTTTTTCTAAAACAAACAAACAAAAAAAAATCCATAAAAGTAAAATTCTTAAGCACTATGGGTTTTTCCCATAATGCCAGACTCTGAATATGAGCCAGTAATTTGCCCTTTCTGCAAAGGCAGCCAACAGTGTCCTGGGCTGCACTGGAAGTAGTGTTGGCTGTGGGTTGAGGGACATGATCCCTCATCTCTACAGAACATCTGGAGTGCTGTGTCCAGTGCTGGGCTCCCTGGTATGAGACATTGACATACTGTAAAGAGTTCAGTGAATCACCACTAAGATGATTAACTCTCTGCCACTAGAGCATCTCTCATATGAAGAAAGGCTGAGAGACTAGGGTCTGATCAGGCTTGACAAGAGAAGGCTCAGGGTGTTTTGTCAATGCATGTAAATACCTGAGTGGAGAGTGTACAGAAGATGAATTTGGAGCTAAGCTCTTTCCACTGGTGCCAAGTGAGAGTACAAGAGGCAATGGGCACATCTTGCAACACAGGAGGTTGCCCCTGAATATCAGGAAACACTTTTTTTCTGTGAGGTTCCCAAGCACTAGAACAGGTTGCCCAGATGCATTGTGGAGTCTACATCCTTGGAGGTATTCAAAAGCCATCTGGGCACATTCTTGGGCAAAGAGCTCTCAGTGTCCCTGCTTGGGAATGGGTGTTGGTTCAGATGACCCCCAGAGGTCCCTTAAAACCTCAGCCATCCTGTAATTCTGTGATCTCCTGTAACTGAGTATCCCAGTACTGATGATAATTCGGAACGCTAGCATTTGAGTAAAATAAGGAGTGATGAACACCACTTTAAATTTATATTGGATCTCCACTAACCTTCATAAAATGTGGATGGTATCTTTACTCTGACCGTTTTCTGGACTCTGCTTTTCCTGTTCATCTGGCACTTCTGCACAGACAGCAGTTTTAAACCTCTGTCTTAGCCCATGTATTCCCCCTTCCACTTTTGAGATGTTCTGTATCCAACCTTTGAAGCAAGGAACATCTGGGTTTTACACACTGATTAACCCAGAGCAGAGATTCCAGGGCTCTCAGGTAATGCAAGTAGATGATAAGGATAGCAATAGGATGTGAGGCTTGAGCCTATCATATTCATTTCACCTACATATGAATAGCAAGTTCCAGAATAAAATCTGATGCTTCAAAAGCAGTTTTAAAACTCCTAAGGATTTCCTTGGAGCCAGGACTTTGCTTTCCTAGGTAACCCAATATTGAGATTTTGTCTAATTTCATATTTAGGTAGCACTGCAAGTTAATACCTATTGGACCCAATTAAAGAATACTTTCTATAGGGAAGTGAAGCACGTAAATACCTTCATAGATTATGATAGGAAAGTTCTGTGAACATATAAATGATATACCAATTGGAGTATAGAAAGACTGGAGGCTTTTTTCTTTTTTTTTTTCCTGACAAAAGAAAATAAGATTTAGTTATTACACAAAGATGTCATTAAACCATTCTAAAGAATTCTGCAGCCCTTCTATCCCTAAGCAAAATAAGTTGTAATGCAACCAGTAAAAGAATCTGAATTTAAAATGTCAAGAAAATAATCAGGCTTTTTAAGAACTAAAGGGGTCATGTGCTTTTGGAGAAATACAGTTTTAAATGCTGAGGATACAACATATTAATCATTATTTTTCTCACTGATGTTGGGCCTCTCTTACTCTGGATGCTGTAAAATTTAATTCCCTAGTGAAAGCAAACAAAAGAACAAGGACAATGGTAAAGGTGAACTTGGGAAGAAAAGATCACAGTTGGAAAAATCCTCTTTTGTGTTAATTCAGGCAAACTGTAGTTATATTTTTAGAGACAGTTTAAGTACAGCAATGGCACATTCCCTTTCTAGGAGGACTAGATCATTGTCTAGTAGGACTGTAACTGGGATGAAACTTAGTTTCTTAACTTTAATCTTACTGAGAATCTCTATTCAAACTTTGTATTTACACAATCACTTCTTATAAGGGAAAAATTAGTAGATGAGAGAAGAGTGCTCATAAATAATGCTGAAGAGCTAGATACCTGGCACTAGTGCTGGTTACCATTTTTGCACTGTACAAGAAAATGGGTACTGTTTACGTCCTCTCATAAAATCCCTTCTGCTCAAGGTCATTGCCAGGCCCTGCAGCTGGCACACTACTGCTTTATACCAGCAAATTTGGCTGTACAGTCACCTACTCTCACCCATCTTGAGGTCCTGTTAGCGCAGCTCTGGGTTTTCAACAGGGCAACATGCCCTGGGATAAGCTCCCCAGCTCATAGAAAGGCCAGGACTTCCTTCCAAGAGCTCCAGGCTGGAAAACAGCTCTTTTTGCTCCTCCTCTTCAAACAGATACAGAAAGTGCTTGGGTAGGTCAGCCAATGGCAGGAACATGCCATGTCCCTGTGAGAAGCCTCTACAGCCAGTTCTGTATGCAATAGTGGAAGGTCTGCATTGGTTCTGTGTCAGCGGTGGGTTCACCTGGGATGGATGTCAGGTCCTCACTATCACTCCCCTCCTCAGCTGGACAAGGGAGAGAAAATACAACAAAAGGTTCTTGGGTCAAGAAAAGGGCAGGCAGAGATCACTCACTAATTAAATTCATGGGCAAACCAGTCTTGATTTGAGGAAATTAGTGTAATTTATTGCCAATCAGATCGGGATAATGAGAAATCAAAACTAAATTGTAAAACACCTTCTTCCCACCCCTCCCTTCTCCCAGGCTTAATTTTATTCCTAAATCCTCTATCTTCTTTCCCCAAGCAGCACAGGGGCATGGGGAATGGGGTTGCTGTCAGTTCATCACACTGTCTCTTCCACTCCTTCCTCCTCAGAGGAGGACTCCTCACGCTCTTCCCTTGCTCCAACGTGAGTCCTACCAACAGGCTGCAGTTCTTCACACACTGCTCCAACGTGGGTCCCTTCCATGGGGTACAGCCCTTCAGGAACAGGCTGCTCCAGCCTGGATCTCCCAAAAAATCACCAGTCCTGCAGCAAACCTGCTCCAGTGTGGGCTCCTCTCTCCATGGGGCCACAGGTCCTGCCCAGAGCCTGCTCCAGCACGAGCTTCTCACAGGGTCACAGCCTCCTTTGGGCATGCCCCTGCTCCACCATGGACCCCCATGTACTACAGGAGCACAGCCGACTCACCATGGGGTGCACCAGGGGCTGCAGGGGAATCTCTGCTCTGGCGTCCGCAGCACCTCCTCCCCTCCTTCTGCACTGACCTGGGTGTCTGCGCAGCCGTTTCTATCACATATTCTCACTCCTCTCTGTGCTGCCATTATTCCACCAGGAAGGTTTGTTTTTTTTTTCCCCACCACCTTAAATATGTTATCTCAGAGGCACTACCTCCATCACGGATGGGCTCAGCCTTGGCCAGCAGCAGTATCCAGTTGTCATTGTCCCTGTTGGACATGGGGGAAGCTTCCAGCAGCTTCTTACAGAAGCTATCCCTGTAGCCCCTCCACTACCCAAACTTTACCACACAAACCCAATACAGCTAATACAAGGGCAGGCACTGGATGGCTGCCTGCCTCAGCTGGATGTTGCAGGTGCCATGGGGCAGGTGTCCCCCACAGCTGAGGAGCCCTGAATGTCTCCCACCCCTTCTGGCAGACAGAGGCCTGGCTGAGAGCAGCATAACCAGCGTCAGCTTGGAAGAGTGGGAAAGCTGTCAGTAACTATGATAACAAGGTTTGACGATGACAATTGGCACTCAAAGCAAACTGAAAATAGATGCAAACCAGCCCCATCAAATGAGCAGGTGCTTAATTCCATGTTCCCTGTACTCTCTGACGTGGTGGCTGTGGCTGCAACATTAGCTGCCACCTCCAAAGTGTTTTCCTTCATGTATAAGATCAGTAACAGTAAATTCAGACATCTCTATAGGAAGCAAAATATTAGAAGTGATAAGTCAGCAAGACAGGTGATATTTTCTGAATGTAACATAGTGATCTACTTTATTTACAGCCACTCATAATAGCAAAGAGCAACATGTAAATCTTGAAAAAGGAGTCAAAAGTGGAAAGATGACTATGGAAGTAATTGTATACCAAATGGAAAGAGACCACTGGAGACTCTGCAATTACTTTTAGCTTATTTGTCCATACATATTTTATATCATTAATTAAAATGATACAATGAGTGTGAGAGTAGGCCTTTTTGTCCTGCAATTGAGTTGTGAGGAAAGGGAAAATCTGAATCTTCTTGGTGTATAAGCTCTAATAAAAGTTAAGTTAAAAAACATTCTGCAGAAAAGTGATAATAGGGATCACAAAGTTCAGTAGATCAAGGCTTAAATTCAGACTAATTTGTATCACTGCCTTTGTTCTGGGTATGTGCTGGCTATAATTTAGGCTGTAAAAGATTTAAATTCATAAAGATGGAAACATCCCTTAAAAGTCAATCAGATGCTTCAGTAAGTAAGAGTTACTTATCAAAAACAAATTTAATAAAATGGAATGCCTGTGAACACATCCTATCTCTCCTTCACCTAATCACAGAAGAAGTGACTCATTTTTATGACATGGATGTTGATACATCAATAAACTATCATTTCTGTTTCTTATTCCAATTAATTTCATTTTTTTTAAGAAATTATACGTCTTATTCATGGTTACTATGGGGAGTGAAAGTACACAGTGTAACCTCAGCTCTGACTCTGTTAGTATGAAATTATGAGCTAGGTTATGTTTCAGTTATTTTACTAACAGTAACCATAGCAAAAGAAAATGAAGAGAACTAGTATGTTTACATCACTATGATGCACTATTTACCATTTAATGATATGGCAGCCCTGTGATTTCTCAGTATTTATTAGAATATTCTGCCACTGTCATAAAGAATTAATAATCCAAAAATGCAAAAAACCCATGCGCATTTAGAACACTCTCAGCAGCTGAATTAAGTTAGGGTTTTTTTTTAACCCCGTTTTACCACATCTCTGCTCTGCAAAGAGAATGTATTGCTGCAAAAGAATTGCTCTTCACAGACAAGTGGAGACAAACTTTTTAGCTCTCAATGCTCAACAGCTACTATTACATGAAATGAGAGGATCCTTCCCACTTGTATTACATCATGGAAGTTTTTCAAGTTGCCTCAGATGACTTGATTCTGAATTTCCCCTGTCTTGTAACGACCAAAATGCTGCTGTTGGGCACTTGAAATTCTGAGCTATAGCTCTAACATTTTGATGCTGAAGAGAAAACTTATAGGCAAAGAGAGTCTTTGGGTTTTAATCTTGAAAAATCATAGAAGCATAGAATAGTTAGGGTTGGAAAAGACCTTAAGATCATCCAGTTCCAACCCCCTGCCAGGGGCAAGGACAACTCACACTAAACCATGTCACCCAAGGCTATGTCCAGCCTGGTCTTGAACACTGCCAGAGATGGAGCATTCACAGTTTCCCTGGGTAACCCATTCCACTGCCTCACCACCCACACAGTAAAGAATTTCTTCCTCAGGTCCAATCTAAACTTTCCCTGTTTAAGTTTGAACCCATTACCCCTTGTCCTCTCACTACATTCCCTCATGAAGTACCTTCCCAACAACCCTATAGACCCCCTTCAGATACTGCAAGACTGCTATGAGGTCTCCACACGGCCTTCTCTTCTCCAGGATGAATAGCCCCAACTTTCTCAGCGTCTTCATACAGGAGGTGCTCCAGTCCCCTGATCATCCTTGTGGCCCTCCTCTGTAGTTGTTCCAACACTTCCATATCCTTTTTTTGTTGAGGACACCAGAACTGCACATAATACTCCAAGTGAGGTCTCACAAGAGCAGAGTAGAGGGGCAGGATCACCTC
>JASSUY010000201.1:10442-22230 GCA_032466535.1 Forpus xanthops | reverse complement strand
ATTGAATTATGGACCTAATAACTAAAAGCTGCTTGAAAGTCCTCAGACACCAGCAACTGCACAAGAAAGTTATTTGGATTTTTTTTCTCTTCTCTAAAACAGTTGTTTTAGAAAGGAAGCATGAGTGCAATAGAGAAGATAAATCAGACTGCAGTATTTACCATTTAGGGATGGAAGAACAAGGTAATAATCTTGAAGTAAATACTTTCAATAAAGAAACCAAACTTCTCATATAGCATCATTAACATTGGAATTTGCTCAATACATTTATTTAGGCTGAAGAAGGTACAAATTTCAAAGTGGAAAAAATACACTACTGAAAAATATTTAAGGTCACGGCATATAAATATGATCATTCTGGGTTCAGATTTTAAGGTGAACACTGACGGTTGGGATTAGTAAAATAATTTGTCTTACTGGTGACTATACTGTAGTTATTCAGGTCAAGCTTTCTTAAAGAATCTCATGTTGATCATTATAAAAAGAAAGATGCAGATGCTGGTATAATATGCTATCAAATATAGCATATGTATGTATATTCTTAAAGGTCATTTACATGCACACTTACAAAGTAAGGAGATTTTTTTTGTTACAGAGGTTCTTACTAGAAACTTGTTAAACCAGAGACTGAAGCAGGCTACTCTGGGTTTACACAGGCCTTGTTCTGCTGCTGATACAAAGGCAAACTACATAAGTGCTGATCCTTTTTAGGGATGAGAGCTGAAATGTAACCAGGATACCAGCTTACCAAACATCTGGCAGATAGGGGAGGTACAACTGTTTATACGATGGAGTTTCATAGAGTTCATTGGCCTGGCTTTTCCTCAGATTATTAACTAAATTTAAAATCAATCAGATCACAAAAAGCATGCAGTCCACCGGAGATGTGTCAGATGATAGCAATGTACACAGCAGGGGTGCTACTTTTTCCCAATTTATGAAGAAACTATTTTAAGAAAAAGATGCAGGAAAATAAAGCCTTTCTTCCCTTCTTTCTTTCTTTTTTTTTTTTTTTTTTTTTTTTTTTTTTCATCAAAGGACTAGTTAGAAACCAAAAAAATCTCGTATCTCACTTAGCAAACCCAGCAAGATCCCTCCAGTGACATCTACTGGTGGAAGAATTTCATGCGAGCACTCCTACATGCCTCTGAAATCCAGCTGGTCACATCTGTCTGCTCAGATATATCTCAAACTTTCACTAAAACATTTTAAGGAGTTTGCAATTACTGTACTCAGATCTCTGGGGGACTTTTTATTTTGCAAACGCTTCCATCTTGCTCTCTGAATCAATCATTGTTTATATTTTATGTGTAAGGCATATTAGATAGAAATGAATAAACTACACGAACCAAATTTAATTGTTCTTTCAGAGTTTTGACCTTACAGAAATGACATCAACAGACATACAGACTTCTATTAATAAAGTTCAGTTTGGACAAAAAAATGCTTCTTGGATATTATTCAGTCACGTTCAATGGCCAAGTAGAATACTTGTGAGCCTTCACAAATGAGAAGTTGAATGAATATGCAAATTGGCTACTTTCCCTTCCTTTTTTTGAAGGTGAGCCCTTCAAAATGGAAATAACACAGGTTGATAAAGCAGAGCACTAATCTAGTACTTTGCTACTGTCTACAATTTATCTGCCTTGTGACAGGCCATCTCCAGGACGTTGCACTGAAAACCTTTCAAAATTTGAAATTTCAAATGTTCCCTCTAGTTCAGGATGCCCAGAATGAGATGCTGAATTTTTAAATAAGGCATCTACAGTGGTATTCCTAGTGTTTAAAAATGCCGACTTTGGAACCCTAGACTGAAAACTATCAGTCGGTTTATATAGCATCATTACTGCAATAGCTGCATTTGTGTGTGGGGAGGGTAACTTACACAGTAGATTTTCCCAGGTTTTCTCCATGTAGAATATTTATTTAGGATTTATCATGTATGCCTCTATTAAACCCAAAAATACACTGAGATGTAGATATAGCAATATCCTCCATTGATACTAACTAATGCATATTTGGAAAATACCATGTGTTAGACTGGCATTTTCCACTCTAACCCATAAATATCTTCACAAACAACTTCCTACAAGGGTGGGCCACCAGTCAGCAGGGGAGGGGTTCAGACTTCTTCAAAGGCTTTTTTGTGTTTTCCATTCACGTCTCACCCAAACGAATGAATTGGCTCAGTTTTGTGCATCAAAGAAGGAGGGAGGAGAGGAGCATCTGTAGGAGATGGGAATATGGATGGAAGCTCAGAGACCAGTAATGCTAGTGTACATTTATGGTATTTATGCTTTGGAGCAAAGGTGATGGACTGAAGCTGAATCTGCTTTGGGACAGGTTCCATCTACTTTTATTCTGTTGGCTGCTTTTTAACTCCCCAGATCTAACCAGAGTCTTTAGGGAATTCTGCTATATTGGACTTTAACCTCAATGATGGTAATATGCAACTCTGTGACTATCTGGAAGGTAATGGTCTTATTAAAGTATCTATCAATATAAACCTTGCACAAGAAATTGGAGGAAAAGTGAGATCTAGTCCAAAATGACAGCACTTTTGAAGTTAGTTAGCACAATTAACAAAAAATTATTATTAACTAATTGGCCTCAGTACAAGCTAAGCCTTTGACTCATTATAAAAGCTATATATGAAATGTAATAAAATGAATGACTTAAGACAAATTCAAAAATGGAAATAAAAAAAAGATTTTATTTTAGATAATACATATGTTTATATAATTTTTATTTTATTTTATTCTTATTTAAGCACATAAAATAGACAGGATATCCCTAAATTATTTTTTTCTACCATAATTATTCTATAATTTCCTCATGTAAACTGCATTTGAACTGGCTGGCCTCCCAGAAGATATCCACAGTATAAGAGATGAGGTGGTAGAGTGGGCATAGTGAATCTTAGCTATGTATTTCTGTATAACATGAACATATTGTATGGAAAGGAAAAATTAAGTGATTAGGCATTCAGAGGATATGAATTTATCATAGAATAAGTCCAGCTTTCAGATTGCACCAAACAAAAAATTAACTGGCCATGTGATGCAAAGTTTGCATAAAGCTAGCATAAAAGCTGTCTAAGAAACAGCACACTGTTGTCCACCTAATTTCCTAGAAAAGCAGCTGCATGCCTTCATCTGAACCAGTCTGTATTTCAGGTTAATCTGTAATTAGGCCCAGGATTAATGATTATGGAACCAAGGGCTAAGTGCATAGTTCCTCAGCACATTTCTTTAGCAATAAGGCAAAGTGTGCCAATGCATCTATTTGTGGAGCTGAGCTGCAAACTGCAAGCTCCTAAATCATTGCAAGTTAAAGAACAAAGTTGTGCTGTGGGGGTTTGTTTGATTTTCTTTAATTTACATCAATCATCCTTTATTTCTACTGCTGAAAGTGGTCAGCTGCAGTGCAAGGGTGAGGCAGGAGGAGCGGAATATGATTTTAGCTCTGTGGTGGGTTATACTCTCATTCTCACTGGTTGTGGCTGCCAGATTAAACCCTGTAGCTACAAAAAGTGAGCATAAATTAAAGTAACCTCCAGACATCTCCAAAATATAAGCAGAAAAAACAGATGAAACGTGAAGAGGCATAAAGACATTTTTGCATGTTCCTCTGCTAATCAGTGCTGATCCTCAGCCAATCTTCGGGGTAGAAGCTAACCTGAGTTTGGTTATAGATTGATAGTTTTAGGGAACAACAAATTTCTGCTTCTGTTAATCAGAGGCAAACTCAAGCAATAGCAGAGCAAGTATATCTATTCTTCCTCTATAGGCCAAAGCCACAACATACAACTTAGGAGTGATAAAACCAGCTCATGTGGCGCAAAGTACATTTCCTCTTGTCTCCCAGGGGCATGTTTACTTCAGGTAAGGAATTCTCAGCTTGCTGTAATAAAGCCTGGTCCAGAAAGGTTTGAGAAGTGCTACTTAACGGCAAATGACAGAAAAGAGCAAGGCAGCAAAACGTCATCTCAGCTGCCCATGTGTTTTAGCCTGCTTGAAGAAGTGCTTTTCTTCCAGTTGCTGATGATCACTGCTTCCTTGGAGCTGGAACTGGGTCTCAAAGGGCAGCAAGCAAGGGAAGAGTGAGACAGAGGAGAAGAGTAAGACAGAAGGGAAGAGGAAGGAGAGGGAGAGAAAAAGGAAGAGGAGAAGTCCTAATCTGGCTTGTTGCATTTTTATACAAGGATTGGCAAAGATGCAAGGGAGGACAAAGAAATGTGCTGGCAGGAGGGACCAGGAAACAGGTTACTTTCAATGCCTGCTAGATTAATGGCATGACAGAATTCCTGACTGACCAAAGCTCAGTGAATACTTTTGCAGAATACGCTCATACTGCCAAACAGAGGAGAAATCCCACTTTCCACCACCTCATCTCTCTTCTCATTGCTCCCATGCAGCTCCCTCCCTCATGCCATTGCGAGCACCTTGACTACTTGGCCATGCACTGTACTAGACTAAAGAGCAAAAATAATAAAACACACATGATTTTTAGTTGCAGAAAAGCTCATGATTTTTGGTTTAAAGTATGTGTTGAGCTGCAGCTTGTATGTAAGGCAATAGCTGATAAGCCTTTACTTTGGTAGTTTAAACTACTCTAACCTCAACACCGCCTCTTCAGTTTGGCTTGCTCAAATGTTGCTTGTGGGGATAGAACCAGATGGAACAACTAGCTTGGCTTATAAATCATCTTATTTTGCTGCTCAAATGCTTCTGGAGACACAGTTCGGGCAAATAAATACATGTTGGGGCAAAATGACCAGGTGCTACTTGAATCTGTAATGCAAAAAAAATATTTTTTCCCAACTGACCTAAAGTCTCTGCTTCAAACCACACTAATACAAAAGACTCATAAGAACAAATTATAATGAACAATAAAATATTAATAAAGAAGACAATAATAACTTTCAGGCAAAATAATCAAAAGCAAAAAAGTTCTAGACCTACTGTCTTTAGAAGGACTGAAAACAAATTAACTAAGGATCAAGTGTGGAGATTTATTAAAATATCATTAAATGCTAAATTGTGATGGAATTACATTAACCACAAGTTTTTACTACTGCTGTTGCTTAGCTTGCTTTTCATGATTTAAGACTCATTCTTCCACAGCGTGTAGAGTTCACTGCTGAAAATCGGCAAACTGTTGTTAACTGAAATGCTTAAGAAATAAACATTGGGTGCAATGGTGGGAGTGTTAGATATGAATGGGTTCATATCTTGCTATCTGTGAATTATCTGGCTTCCTTCAAATTACTCAGGAAATAGTAACAAAGTAAAAGCTACCTTCTTAGATACTTAGAAAACAAAGTTTGCAATTCTAAGCTTGTGCAACTGGATTTGAAAGTTTTGGCCAAATCTTTAAATAAATAACAAAGTAGATGCACTCTGCAGAACATGCTAGAACACTGATGGATACAATACAGATTTTGAGACAATCTTCATAAAAATTCGTATTTTTAGCAGTAGACCACTTATTAATAAATCAATTGTATTCCTAATTAGAAGAGTTCTCTGCAACGAAAATTGGCTTAGAGGATAAAGTATTATGAATATACTGAATAAAGCTACCCCCTCATTAGCAGCATTCCCAGTCTTCCAACTAGCTTGACTGCTTTCCTTGGCGTCACTGAAGCAAACAAGCTCCTTAAATTATTGGTGCCAGAGCACCTAACCTGCTATTGTCACCAGCACCTCGCTGTTGGCTCTTGTGAGGCTCAATGGTATCCTTGGAAATCATTCAGGCAACCTCCTACTACCAAGCCTGTCTATTTGTATGTCACCTGGGGCCTAAAGGTCAGCTTGGGTTAGCATCTGCCAGGTCTTATCAGCTGACACTCCTCTGCCTTTGTGGTCATCTTATCATATATTCCCATATTGACCAATCTTTGACCTAGATATCACTTCATTTACTCTGCCTGCGGCCACATCTTAACTATCTATTTATATCACCATTCAAATAACCTTAAGTTTTCTTGGTGGAGTGAGAAGGCAGAAAAGCAATATATAATTGAGATTTTGAAGACTTGAACTCTAAGGCTACTGAGAGGAATCTGATTACAAACTTTTTGTTTTGTAGGCATAGTTTGAATGTGGACACCTGGAGTGGTATCCCCTGCTTCTGCCCTCCAGCAGCACAGGAAGCTCATCACAGTTGGCTCTTGTGTTTGGGCAAAAATCTATTTTGTTTATCTTTCAAGTGTACCTCATTTTTCAGGACCAACTGTATTTTATGTAAATATTTCATCTTACACTTATTGGGAGAATCAGTATTTATGAAGTTATGCTGTTCTCCATAGATATACATATATAAAAAATATAGGCATTGTATGCACCCTATATGTCAATATGAATAAGGAAGGAAAAGAAGACAAGACAGCCAATGTCTGAAAGTAGCAAGATAGCCATTTAAGCACTTGTGAAAAAATGTCAGAGCCTCCAACCTGCTGCTACTTTCTGTAGGTATGCTTGTCTTCATGATTCAAAATGCATTTTTACAGCCCATTTCTCTGTTATTTTAGATAGCCTGCAGAGTGTTTGTCATGGAATAGCATTCCAAGGCAAAACAATTTTACTTTTGCTGTCAATCAAATTCCATTAATGGATCTCATTAATGGGATCTCATGGCACAGTGACACTGCTAAGGCAAAAACCAGCAAAACAATCTTTGAGGAACAAGGAGGAGAGTCACTCACCAGTCTTTAAAGCAAATATCAGGTCATCAAACTCCTGTGATTCCTCATCAGCAACCAGTGAGCTGGCACTAAATCCTCCAGAAGAGTGGAAAACATTGCCATTTTGAGGACTTTGCTTAAAGGCAGCACTAGCCTGACCAGCAGGCTGCAAGGATGCCCTCTCCCAGTCTGCAGGCACCTACAAAATTTAAAAAGACACAGAAATGTACTAATCATCAAAACTACAGTACAGAAATTGGAAACTATGACCAAAACCAAACTCAAGACCAAGAGATTTTGAAAATAGCTATTCTGTCACTTCTATAAGAAACAGATAGCCTTTTTTTAAAGTAAACAATATATTTTTAGATATGTATCTCAACTACATATCATTTAACTTTGCTTTTATTATATCTCTCTTCTCCTTCTCTCTTCCATTCCCGTTTATTTTAATTCTATTCTATTCTATTAAATTTTCCATATATTTTGCACAGCGTGACTTTGGAAAATTAAAACTCACCTAAGGCCTATAGTAAGTGGAAAGAATTAACTTGATATATTGATATTTCATGATCCACTTCTGAAAACCTTAACCAGCCTTTATAACAAACTGAAGACTTAAGTAGAAAAAGAGAAATTCTCTAGACGTGATTTACTAGGGAATTGTAAGTCCCAAGAATATCACCATAGCTAAAGCTAACAATTTTTATGGTAAAAAACTTAAAAAATCCCCTCTCCCCAAAGCCAACCTAAACTGATTAGCAACTTATTCCTGTCTACTGCATTTCAGTACTGCCACTTAGAATCTCTAGGTATATTTTCAATATACAAGGTAATGACTACAGAGCACTGTTACCTCTTCCATAGCGCTGATGAGGTTCTGAGTGGACTTGCTGATCTCTCCACCTGCAGCTGGCAGGCCACTACCATGTGTGAAAAAAGCTGACCCTGGTGTTGTATGACCATCCATATCTACAGAATAACTTGCTTTCACAGGACAGCAAAGCTGGTTGTGCAGGATAAAATATACCACAAAGACATAAAGACCCTGGAACAGAGAGAGAAAAAGAACATCAGCATTTGAAATGCAGGGAGCTTAGGTTTGAGTTTGAACACAGTCATGACAAGGTCCTAATATAGTGTAGCAGATGTTTTCCCTTACACCAGCAGTTTGTGCTTCAAAGGGCTCAGCCTATAGAAACTTTATGAAAAATAAGAGAAAATGTCATTGCCTGTCAAAAATGTGGAAGCTAAAAGTTGATATCCTGAGGCCTCCAGCTAAACACACACACGCATACACACACAAAACCACAAAACCAACCAAAAAGAGTCATTGAAACTGATTATTTTGTTGAGCCCACACAGTTGCAAAGAAAAGCCAAGATCCCAAGAGCAACAAAACCAACTTGAATTTCACACTTGTCATAATAGTGAAAATGTGGTGAAGGGCTGCCGTTGCAAGAGGATTTGGCTGCTCTCCCCTAGCCACAGTTCTTTATTTCCTTACTAACCTGCTGGCCTTTTGCATTCTTGCCCCAATTTCAATCTCGTGCAAGCTGCACTGCTGCTGTCACAGACACCAAGTTGCAGCTTAAATTAGATTCTCTATGATATCCATGAATTCAGCACTGCCTTTCACTTGTGATCACTACAAAGGCTCTGCAATATGCTTCTGTAGTTCTCCTTTAAAACTTGTTAATTTTGACCTTTAGGCTTAGCCAAGAAAAGTATTATAACCATGTCTTTTGTTTGCAAAGAAATCCAGTGATTGAACTTCTGAATGTGAAATCTGACTTCTCAAATTCTTAAGTTACACTGAGGGAAAATAATCAATTTCAACTGACAAATCAACAGCTAAATAGCTACTAAAGAAGGGGTTAACCAAAAAAGTACAAAAGAAGACTTCTGGATTCTTCCTGATTGCTGCAGTACAATTACATTTGCACTCTTATTTTGTATTTCCTATTGACCTCAAGATCCCTGAAGCCAACTGTACTAAACAGAAGAATTTATGGGAAAGGCACCCATTGGCATGAAAGTAATAACTGCTATTATAAATAGAAACTAGCTTCATCTAATTATATTTGTGAATTCCTCATGAAAGGAATTTTGAAAATACATGGAAACTGCAAATATCCAAAAGGTACATATATTTCCATCTCCGTAAAAAAAGCAACAGCACTTTATGATCTACAGATTCATAATTTCTAATGCCAAAAGGAAATAACAAAAATGCCTGGTCCAAAGTGACACAGAAGTTAATTGGATTTCAATCTCATCTGGTCAAATACTGGAAATACCCTCATGCAGTTTCTAAAAAGCTACATGAACATTCTTTTCTGTAACATCAAAACAGCAGACAAAAGTGGAGAACCAACTATTCAGAGAAAACATTTTCCCACTTTTCCAAATTATTGTTTTTTGTCATAAAGACCCAGGCAGTTAACCAACAGGACATTTCTCTGTGATACACACAAGTAAATACATTCCAAAAACCTGATGCAAACACATATTGCACTTAAGAAACGCTAAAGAGAAACCAAAATGTCCTTTCATTCTATAAACAAATCCAAGAACTTTGATGTAGGTCAAGCATAATGGGACCAAAAAATGATTTCTTTTAATTTGTTTAATGGATATGAAAAGTATAAAAATAACAAGAAGGACAGATAGCAGTGAATTCAGAGCAGCTTTTGGCATTTTGGTCTCTGAGGACAAATCCACAAAAGCTGCACACTCAATTCAGGTGGTTTTATAAATATATTAAAAAAAAAACAAACAAAAAACCAAACAACAACAAAAAAAAAAACCAACAGCATTAGCTGACAATACTGCACACTCCGGTCTTTCAGAGTCACAGGGATGCAATGATCATGACATGTCATAGTCCTGAGCAGCCCCATGTGCGGGAACTCACTCTTGCAGAACAAATAAACATGGAGTAAAGTGCCAGAATTATCTCCTTAACCCAGCCTGATCTAATTCTCTGTGTGTTTTGGACAGTGTTATTTCAAAGGAACAGTTGCTCTACCAGAAACACAGATGGGCATGTTGATACCTCAAGCATCCTCGCTGCTACTCCTCCCTGTGTCTGCTCTTTGTTGTCATCCAGAGACATAGGCCCATGTTCTGAGCAGCAGGAGCTAGCATCCCTGAGATGCATTGCCTCCTGTGGCACTCCTGCTGCAGCCCTCATTTTCTAGAGGCTGAGAATGAACTTCAGTATGAGCAGTTCAAAGAACTCCCATGTATTGATGCAGACAAGTGATGAGGCAGCTCCTCTGGCCCTCCTATAACGAGCACACAGACTCAGGGGGATTATTTGCTGTGTAAGATAGGAGGAATCAGAGGCTGATTTAGCTAACAGAAAAAAAAACAAAACACAAAACCAACTTGTTTTACTTCTCCAACTCTTGTGAAATATTAGGGCAATGCCTTACAAACCGAGGTTTAAACCTAGCAAACCCCAACACTCCTAAGTACTATACAGTTACACAGATACTGTGCTGTTGGCTAGATTTCTTGTTTAGGTAGACAAATGATGAAAACTTCTTTGACTTTTATTCCTATTCAAATCTTGACACTTAGGAAGATACTCTTTATAGAGGTGATTTCCTATGTGGTTTTGTTTGAAGTATCAAAAAACATCTGTGGTCTTATTCTCACTACATTGTGTCTTTATTAGAAACCACTGCTATTGAATTTTGAGAAATCAAAACACGGCAAATGGTCCTGCCCAAACCACATCGAGGTCTAAAGATAAAATACATGAAGATACCATGGACCAAGTCATGGGAACAAATTGCTCAGAGAAGCTGGCTGTCCCATTCTTGACATTGTTCAAAGCCAGGCTGGATGGGGTTTGGAGCAACCTGGTCTAGTGGAAGGTGTCCCCACCTGTGGCAGGGGGTTGGAACTGGGTGAGCTTTAAGACTCCTTGCAAACTAAACCAGCCTCAGATTCTATGATTCCATGATATGACCTGTGCTTATTTCAACAGCAGCAACCACCAGGCTATTTTACTCTGAAGGTGCACAGGCAAGATGCAGGTACTTGGGCTGTGTCAGTGCAACCACAGCTTTCACAGTCTCAGTTTTTTTTTTCAAAATCCCTAGTTTGAGAATTGCCTTACCTTCATCACACTTTTGACACCCATTATATTTTGTTCTTTTTCACCGAAACCTTTAATACTGTGAAAATCTTCTTAAAAGTACTATGAAAATAAGGATGTTGGCATTGTAATATATGCTTCACTGTGTTTATTATATAAACAACTTAGGCTAAGTTGGCACCACTCTGCTTTTTTTGGAGACACACAGATATTGTCTTTGCCAGCTGGACCAAGTATGAAATGCAGAGAACAGTAGAATAGTCAAGTTCTGTTGACACATCTACCAGTCTTGCAGGATGTTCAGAGAAGAAACTTACTCCAAGGGGATTAAAAGAAGATAGGGCTGGGTATGGATATTAGTTACACCAGCAATGACATCTCTGTTAAAAATGTGGTAATTACAGATGTTGTGTTCTTAAGAAGTTTCCATTAAAAAAAAAAAACAAAAAAAAAAAACAAACAAAACAAAAAACAGCCTAACTCCCAAAACCAAAAACCCAAAACTTCAGGCTACTACCAATAACCTCTGCTGTTGCATATAGATTCAGAGCCATCTTCATCAGCACATATGCATGTATAAAAGAAACTACTGAATCTCAGAGTGAAACAACTGCTAACCTCAGAGCTTGACCTGCACTCTATGGAAGAAGATTGAACAACTAAGCTGAAGAACTATGACTCCAGAGGATATAGCTGTTCCATTGCCTAACTTCTGTGAACTGGGCCCACAGGGTTACTTAGAAAACATTTAACCCTGTGTCATTTATGGTTTCATGATGATAGTATTAATACAGTGTTACAGTAAAAGATAAGAGGAAAAAGTGTTACTAACATATTTCTCGTAGAGGAAGACAAAAACTACTTCAAGCAGACAATCAGCCTGTCCTAAAGGAGGGAGCATAGACAGGCAACTTACAGTTCTTCTCAGATGTGGTGGCTGTCTGAAAAATGTTTACAAGATACTGTCAATAAAGACTGCGGGCTATTTT
>JASSUY010000200.1:17233-34225 GCA_032466535.1 Forpus xanthops | reverse complement strand
TCTGGGTCAGGTGGTTAGCAATTGTATTCTTTTCCCTTGTATTTCTCTTGACATTATTATTATTATTGGTGGTAGCAGCAGTGGTTTGTGTTATGCCTTAGTTACTGGACTGTTCTTATCTCAGCCTGTGGGAGTTGTATTCTTTCATTTCTCCTCCCCATCCCCCCAGGACTGAGGGAAGAAGGAGGGGGGAGTGAGTGAACGAACTGCATGAGGGGCTTAAACCATGACACAGACGCACTATTGAAATTTTAAGACAAGGCAGTGGATCTGACTCAGCAACAGAGTACAAAACAGTGAAACTGGAGTGATGTTAAGAATAGCTAACAATAACTTCCTTTAGATGAGAGGCATTTACAGTGGTTAATGCATTGGAAAGCAACTCAGAATAGGCTACTGCTGCAAGGATCTCATACTGAAATCCTCCCAGACCTCCAGATAGACACTCAATTCTTCCCTATTTCAATTACTGCAATTGAACAAGTGACTGCATATCAACTGCTCATAATCACACCCTCAACTGGGCACAAATGGGATTCAAGCAACTAAGCATAGTGTAGCCCATTTAGTTCCACATCTACTAATAGATAGTTCTAATAGATATTTCATGTTCTAGCAGATATTTCTAATGTTCTAATATAGTTTTCATGTTAAACAAAAGCAGATTTGATTACAGCAATCTCCTGTTCAGCTTAGACACGCCTATGAACGTGAGCTATCTACTTAGGCAAGGTAAACAGGTCTGTGTGCTTTCCTCCGAGAAGCCTTTAGCACGGTCTTTTAAGCTGACCTGAATTTTCATAATGTACATCCCCTGATAGCATCCTTGATGTTAAAGTTGTTCAGAAGAAATAGTTGTTGAGGCCAGAAGAAAACATACCTAACCTTTCATTTATATCACTCAATATTATTTCCATGTATCTGTTAAAACTTCTTTTTCCTGTATCAATTTAGAGATTAATAGCCTAGAAACAGAAGTCTCTTTATTATTAAATACCATCTTAAAATCTAACAGTGGTAGGGAACATATTCTCTGTTTCACCCTATGGTGGTATCTGTTAATTGCTTTATCAGACTTGCTCTGAAATTTGCTTCACTGCTTCACTGTCAAATCCTCTTGAGAGTCTGATCAAAACCAACAGCCCAGGACTACATTCAACTTGCCAGACATACCCTTGTAGCTAGTGCAGTGCAGGGAGCAACCTTTGTGTTCTCAAGTAAGCAGAGGGGTGTTTGATGGCCTCTTCTATCAACAGTAATTCAGATTAACAATATCACCCCCTAACTAAATCTGTGAAAATATTGCACCCTCAGACTAAAATAAACCACTGCTTTTCTATTACTGTGTGTTGGAATTTGGTTTTCTTATCAGCTGTAGAGAAAGACAGGCAATGGCAGAGAAATTTTTCCTTCTTCAAAACAGCTGTAACAACTGGACAATGTGAATCTTCTTGGAAGCAACCAAGGAGTTACTAAACTAATATAATTTACGCTGACTTGACAAGATACACCATTTTCAGGCAGGTAAAGGTAACACAGTGGAAGCAAACCAGGAGTTCCTTAGGACAACAGTTTCTAGAGTTTACTTTTTTCAGATCCTCAAACTCCTGCTAAGATTTATAGCCCACTGTCATTATGTGTCTTAGCACTGCAGTGCTCTCAGATAGCTGGGTTCAGTAGATAAATTAGGTATATAGATCATTGTTCCAGGACATCTTTATACCAACTTTTTTCTCTTCTGGGATGAACACAGTAGGAATGTCAACATACTTATTGTGATCAACCTATCTGATTCCAGCTGAAGATAACCTGTCTTTAACAACAAGATCAGTTGTTCTTGGGGTATCTACATTCTTGGAAGATATGGGTGGGGAGCAGAATGAAGCCCTCGCAATCCCAGGGGAAAAGGTCAGTGACCTGCTATACCACTCAGACTCACACACAGGTTTATGGGGCCAGATGGGATCTACCCAAGGATACTAAGGGAGCTGGCAGAAGCGCTCACTGAGCCACTTTACATCATCTAACAGCAATCCTGGCTACCTGGGGAGGTCTTAGTTGAATGGACATTTGCAAATCTGCTGCCCATCTACAAGAAAGGGTGAAAGGAGAAACTGGTGCTGGGGTATGTTATAAAGCAAGCCATTTTGAGTGTCATAATGTGGCACACAAAGGACAAACAGGTGATCAGGCCCTGTCAGCACAGTTTATGAAATGCAGGTGCTGCTTGAATAACCAGATCTCCTTCTATTCCAAGGTGACCCACTACGTGTGTGAGAGAAAGGCTGTGGATGTTGTCAACCTAGACTTTAGTAAAGCTTTTGACACCATTTCCCACAGCAGTCTCCAGGAGAAACTGGCTGCTCATGGCATGGACACATGTACCCTTCACTGGGCAAAAAAACTGGCTCAGTGGCAAAGCCCAAAGAGTGGTGATGAATGGAGTTAAATCCACATGGTGGCCAGCCACAAGTGGTGTTCCCCTGGGCTCAGTACTGGGACCAGGTCTGTTTGATGTTTGTACCAGTGATCTGAACAAGGGGATAGAGTGCACTCTCAGAAAGTTTGCAAACGGTGCTGAGACCTGCTTGAGAAAAGAAGGTTCTGCAGAGGAATCTGGGTAGGCTGGACTGATGGACCAAGGCCAATTGTATGAGGTTCAACAGTGCTCAGTGCCAAGTCCTGAACTTGGACAACAATAACTTTATGCAATACTCCAGGCTTGGGGAAGAGTGGCTGGAAAGCTGCTTATGGAAAAGTACTTGGGGGTGTTGGTCAGCAGTTACTGAACATGAGCCAGCTTCTGCAGTGGTTGCCAAGAAGACCAAGAACAAGAAGTTGTGGATGTATTTCTACTGTCATCTCCCAGGTCAAAAAATCACTTATTACACGTCTTAAAGCTGCTTATGACATTCCCTTCCATTATCTACTGTCCAGTGATAGCATTTACGGCTGGAACACTTCTGGTACAAAACATAATCTCAGCCACAAAGTATGAATCTTAAGCAGATCATTGCATGCTCACTAGCATTTCATAGCATCTCACAAGCATCCCTCCTTTATATACCTGCTGAGTTGCTCAGGGACTATTCATGAGTATAATCTTGTTCATAACACTCATCTTGATTTATCCCCCAATACCTGTCCTTTCTTTTATGACTCCTATCACAGTTTCTTTCAGATCCCTGGCTTCTGTCACAGAATTCAATTAGAAGTTAACAAACGCCCTATTTGCACTGAGTTTCTGCTGCTCCTGCCGTGTTCTCCATGTCACCTATGAAAAATGAAACATAACTTGCAGCACTTTTTCATCTCCATGATCCTCGCCTTGTGCCAGCTCACCTGCTTTCCACCTTTCCTGCTTGTGGGCAGGCAAATCCCTAGTTGTCCCAGTTATCTGGGGTTTTATACATATTGCCTGAGGACTTCCCTGCACTTCGGCTATTGGTCTGAATCAGAAATGGGGTTCACAGCACTCCATAGTGGGGACCAACGATCCTGGGTCAGGATTTGCCAGATTTCTCAAGCACATCACTGATACTGGTTCATGGGGTGCTGCGTACAATGCTCCATGAGGCAACTGGTGCTCACTGATTTTCCCTTCTCCCCATGGAGCCAGGAAGCTTGGGAAATGGGTGGTAGGCTCTTGGGAAGCAATCCAAAAAACGTGTTTTGCTTCTATCCAGTAGGATTCATGAGTTTCCCCTCCTTTGAAACTAGAGATTAGAGTATAAACTTGCTACCCCTCCTCATCCTTTGAGGCCCACAGCTCACACAGTATTTAAATGCTGGATTGTGGTGTCGTCTGTGGAGAACATTGTGTGATGACACTGATAGCTGCTTCATGTTTCTCTGGCACCTCATCTCCAGAGACTTCAGCTTCCAGATTCTGTTCCATCCCCACTATGCAACTCTGGTCTAAAAGTGACCCATGCCATGGCCAACATACTTCTCTTGTGAGCTCTATTGCATTAGCCTGCTCTGGTTCCTCTGCTGTATCAAAATGCTTTGTGCACTGCTTTATTCAACAGTCAGGACTAGAAAAAAAACTCTTCCAATACCACTCCCTCAGCAGGAACCCCTCATCTTGCAAGCTCCCATCTTCTAAAGGAATAAAGATGAACTCCTAAGGTTTCTTGAAGCAGGATGGAAAGATTCCCACGGTGTTACTGGATGGTGAATTAAGGCCAAATGTAGCAATTTTATGAGGGAAGGAGCCCAAAAGGCATCTCTACAAATGCAGATTCAAGAAGTCGCTGGCATTGCTCTGCCTAAGGCAGACAGTTTTCTGTGGGTAGATACATGATGTTTGCCTCCAATGCTGCTAAGGTAAGGCATTTCCATAGCACTAGATGAATTTTTTAGGAGTTCAGGTGAATGATGAGAAGGTATCTGGTTCCCAAGAAATGTGTTATAGGAGGATGTGCTGTTCTGAATTCTGTCTTCCAGCAGGCTTTATGCTAATCAGAAACTACACATTTTTCACTCATTTTACCTGTACAAAGGCATATTTGCCACAAATATGAGGTGAATTGCACAGGACAAAGCTTTAAAGAATAGCCTTTTGAAATGAGATTTGTACATTCAATGTGGAATAATAAATCTCTGCATCTGTTTTATGGTGAAAAGGATCCGGTGCTAAGCTGCATAACAGCTTACTAAATGAGACAACAAGGTATCCAAGGAGATGGCATTGAAAATAAAGATTTCTTGGTGAAATTCTGCAGGAGACACAAGCGGATACCTGCTGCACAACTTCAGCTTTCAAAGCAGCCATTAGTACAGCAGAGACTGCCTCGCAGTTCATAGCCAGAAAATACCATCACACATCAGTAGACATTTTAATGAGGTTAATGGAGTTATTATTATTTTTTAAAGTAAGTCTCATAATGTAATAACAGTAAAGCATTTTCAAAGATTACTGTTCAGGGTGGATGTCAGTACCATAATCTCATCTGGGCTTTAAGGAAAAACAATCCATATATCATGAAAAACTATCCCAGTGGTGGCTGAGTGAAATCTCAATGTAAAAGGCAAATTGCATAGCTAATAGGTTTGATGTTCATTTTGTGAGGCTGTAGCCAGCTCATGATCGTGCTATCACAGAACAGCTTGCCATAAAGGGAACTTATGTAAACTCAGTTAAAAAGAGATGTCTACACGTGTTTCCAGAGTTTCCTTTCATATCCTTATTTTTCATCCTGTCTCTTCAGAATATGTTTCTTTCCCAGATGGTAAACACGCGCAATTTGAGTGTGAAGAATTACGCATCCTTACTGCCTTCAGGCATCATTCTCTTAGAAGAGATTACTAATTGGGTCATTTGAAGCCCTTCACAGATTGCATCTCTAAGGAACAATTTCTTTCATCACATCCATGTGATTTTTTCTGTTTCAAACAACGCAGAGGTCATCTCTACAATGAACACCTCTGATCTGGCACATCAGGTAATGTTTTACATAGATATGAAGTTTGAATTTCAATTAGGTATATTAAAATCACATCAGTTGATTTGCGTGCTGGGCTTTATACCTCTCAGCTTCATCCAGCCTACTTCTTTTCTGTGGCTCCTTCATAGCTCAGAGTTACATGTGCAGAGACTTAAGAAGGGGACAGTTTAGCAAAAGACAGTCAGAAATAAAGAAAATACCAAGATTGACAGAAAAATTAATTCTGAGAGCACAAAATGATCCAAACTGACTGATAATGCCAAAAAAAAAAATGTATTAAACCAGGGATGATTAAAAAGGCATTTCTGGTATTTCTGCAGGTCTCTCTTAGCATGTGAATTCTGGATCTTTAAGAAAGTTGTCATCTTCCCAGCAGTGGGGAGGGAAACAGAGGCCAGATGCTACATTTCCCAAATCCTAGGCTAAAACCAGGATAATCTCTGACTATCCCTAAGCAAACAATACCACAAGGAGTATTGGATTACTAAAGTAAAAGAGGAGCTCTACTACTTATACTGCTTCAGAATAGTTCATCAGACACGCACAAAACCCTCAGCAAGAAGTCTCTTGAAGTGCACTAGCATCAATCACTACTCTTTTGAAGACCAGTGTAGACAAATAGCACAAGATGTAAGGCTGTAATATTGGAGACCAGCAGTCTACACTGTGTTCATATTCTTCATATTTAATATTTATTTCATATTTGTACCTCAAACAGTTTAGTAATAAATCTCCACAAACCCTTGAGAAGACAAGCAAGAATTTATCAGGCACTATAACTGGCCTTTTGTTTGCTTGTTTCTTTTCACCAAGTAATTAACAGGTAGAAAAACTGTGATAAAAGAAAGTTACACAGATAAACTACGGAGAGATACTTAAATTGCTCAAAACTTTCATGAAGGTTTTTATCTTGAGCAAATGTTGCTCAAATACAAAAAGAAAACACAAAATCAGTGCTGCTCTCTGGGATTCCTGATTCCTAGGCCTATACCAAAAAAGCTAGGAATATATGTTTAAAATACCTGACACGTTTCTATTACATGTAAGGACACTGTCAGTGCCATGACAAAGACCCTCCTGTCTTTGATGGAAGCCTACAAGCCATTGATGTGATGAGGGAAAAGAAAAACCAAACCCCCTGCTAAGCATTTGGGTGATGAGTACTGCGTAGGCATCACTAACTAATGTTATACACACACACATGTGAGATATAATTTAATATATAATTGGGATATATAATATATATTTAGGACCAATATATATCATTCGCATTCTTAGTGCTCAAGAATTTCAAATTGGAGTAGGTACAGCAAAGGATGAATAGCATGGCCATAGAAGGAGATCAAAGAAATATCTGCATATGATTTCTCCAAGTAGCAGTAAATCAGCCAGCTTCAAAGTGAGAAGGAAGATAGCTGCATCAGCATGTATTCAGCATGCTCAGGTGCATCTCTGGTTCTGGTGCCACAGCCCCACAAACATATGCCTGGATAATTTCAGGGGCCAGACCTAGAAGAGTTTCCTAAGAAGATTTACCATTTTATTCATTTACATTTTACTATTACTTTGGTTTTGTGGGCAATTTTTTTCCCTTTTACAGATGATCAAAATAAAACTCCAGATGATTAAAGTTTGAACCCAGATTCGATGGAGTTTTTCTGCAGGTAGTGCCTTGAAGTACCCAAATTACCATTAATTTATCATTCTAATTTCCACCAAAAGGCATACTAAAATAATACACATAAAGAAAAGTGGAGAAAAGCTTAACATTTGTTTAAGGGACATGGTTTTAAAAATTAATAATTAAGGAGTAACTCCAAGTTACTTCCCAGGATGACTACGAAGTACAGTTAGGACCTGCCTGGAAGATACCTCAGATGTGAAAGAAGGCACAGGCATAATCTTCTCCATAAACAAAAATAAAGCCACAGTAATTGTTTCATCTGATTGTAATTCTCCACTGGGTGACGTAAATGGTGCTGTCATTTCTTTCAGTAGGTCATAATTGCACTGTATCTCATACGAAATTAAAATGTCGACTGCAATGTCAAGGGCAATGCATTCACAAACTAAATAATTGAAAGGATCTCTGCCATATCTTGGACTGAAGGATGACACATTACAGCTTCTGCAGTTCTGGCCTGTGGCTGACTGCATTCTCTGTCCGTTTTGTTTCATCCCTTAGCATTAAAAGGAGAAATGCTCATATATGAGATGTTTAATTAAAAAAAAAAAAAAATCCCACGTAATATAATCACTGATCTCAGAACTGTTCTGAACCAAATAGACTTGAGTTCAGGGTCAAGCCCTCGCATTCCGAAGTTACTATTTTAGATGCTTAAAAACTTAAGCCATCTTTTCCATAACATAGGGGACCAATTCCCAGTGACTTACATAAAAACTGAAACATGCACTGAAATCATCATTTCTTCACTTAAACCTTGTGCCCATGCAAAAAAGGGCTTGACCATCTGTTGCTGTTTGAGGAGATGAGGCTGGCAGCCCCTCAAGAGCATGCTGAAATCAAGTCTTCCCTTTGACTTCAAAAGCCACAGTTCCAAAATCACTTAGCCCTGATGTATGTGTTTATGATCATCATCTGTGGTTGACAGCAGAGATCACTTTGCTAATTCCTGTGATTTTCTTGTTGGGAAAAGCAGGATAAGGGGTCAGGTAAGCTGGGGGAAGGAAAGACCACAGTGTTGTTTTCAACTCTGTGTCAGAGCAGAACCGAGCTCCAATTGCCTCAGCTTACTGAAAAAGACATACCTATAGTGTTTGTGGTTGTTTTTTTCTGAAGGCAAGCACTCAGCCAACTGATTGTTCCTATATTACTTGTGCATTACCAAAAGTATAAACTAAAAACATAGAGAGAAGAAAATCACAGAGCTAGCAAATAAATTACTAGAAAAAAACAAACATGAATAATTCAGGCAATGGGACTCGAGTATTTCTTATAAATTGTTTCTTTTTTTTTTTCATAAGGGGGAAAAGTGAGTTTCATATGAACAAAACCTATCTACAGCTATGACAGTAGTGTGCAATTTTAAAGGTGATTGATGACAGATGTTGAGACTGGCAGGTAACACGGGGAAAAAATCCTCTGGTTTTGAATAGGATGTTGAGATAAGCTGAATGTTAACCTAATGAGAAAAATAAGGTAATCACTGTATAGCAAATACTACTCTTGGTTTAGTCCAATACACCCAGTAAGTATCACAAAGAATTCATGGTCACAATGACTCTACAATAAGGTACTGTTAGTAAGCTGATTAGTGATTTAGAAATTGTTTCCTGATCAGATCACCCTTACATGGAAGACTCTCACATCTTCAGTACGCAGACACAGAGTTCAGTCTGGTAAGTGTAGATACAGATGAATTCATTTTCCAGCCAGTATCTGCTGGAGCTGGAAGGAAAGGCCCTGAGGAGGCTCAGAACATCACCATGAGTGGCTCAGACTGGAAACCACTGACAAAACTTTCTCTTACATTGATGATTTTATATGTTGTGTCAGCCATAACATGCAGTATTTTACTTAATGATAATGAATGTTGTTGCTACACAACTTCTGTGTTTCAGGTATTTCTGGTAACATTATGCTGGACAAATGTCTAATTTAATGGCAGCAATGACCATATTTCAATAGACCTGGGAGCTTCATGCACAGGTCAGCACACCATTGTGCTAAATGTCATATGCCACAAATGGAAAAGGATTCCTAGTCTCAGAAATTTTATAGCTATCACATTTGGCTGTGAAATAACAAAGCAAATAGAAAACAGGTAGAAAACAGAGTGAGTTTTTTGTCTAGCTTCCTATTTCCTTGTCCTTTTACTAATATCTATCCTCCACTGCTCAGAGCTTTACATGCCTCACTATCCAGCACTGATTACACAGTGCACGCTCCCCAAATGCAAAGGTGCTGAGAATAAAACCAGGTTGAATCTGAAATTAATTGCACATCAGAAAAAAGATATATTTTCAACAATTTTTTATTTAATTGAGAGCAGATTAAGCCAGGTATGATAAAGGGCTAAAATGCTCTTTGTAGGCTACAAGAAACCTAATGCTTCTTTTTCCTTTTTTCTTCTATGAACAACGAATGAATTGAAGAGCCCACAATGTTATTATTATTATTCAATCTTCTTCAGAAAGATGTTAAGATTAGAGATGACAGACTAGATAGAAATGTCTGTCTCTTTGAGTCATCCATAGTTAATTAAAATAAACCTGACCTGTTATTTGCCACCCAAAGTGTCCTGCAGAAACAAGACTAATGGTAGCACAGATAAATTGGCTTGTCTTGCTAAAACTCCTTAAGGTTAATTAAAAAGCAACTAGTTCTTTGAAAAATGCCACATCAGAGATTGTTGCTTTTCCCCCTTGTTCCCATTACATGTTTTCTGAACATTTATAATAAGTTTTTTGTAACTAAACAAGAAAGCTGAGATTCGTATCAAAGGGAAAAAAGCTTATGCTTAGCATAGAGGAAGAGTATGACGCCTCTCAAGGTGCTCAGACCAAGGAAGAGACAGAAAGCTGTAGCAGCTTAAGGCAGAAACTTATGGAAATGTGACTGTGGCCAGCTTCAATCCAGCTGGTGCTGATGTAACCTGGATCTCAGTGCATGATGGGTGTTAATTTGGGAAGTCTTTTCAATTCTAGTCCCTAGGACTAGGACCACACAGGCAATGAGGAAGTGGATTCACTTCCAATTAGACATACTTCGCAAGAGCCAGAACTTCTCATCCCCCTCAAGAAAAAATTGGTTGCTCTGGATAAATCTCCATGTGTCCACCTAAATCGTCCTCTGCTCTGGCTAGGATAATGGTATTTCTTTTAATGTACCTATTATAGCTGTCTGTTTAAACTGACTTAAAAGACCTCGGAGAAGACTATGCTGCGACTATCCAAGAAGCCTGGGTTTGTGCTGCATAACCACTATTGTTAGGAAGGGTCCCTGAATATTCATTGAACCTCTCCTCACACCTTATTGCTGCAATGTAATTCTAATATTTCTCTTCCTGCTGTAAACTGGACATAGTGAAAACTCATCTAGTTTGTATTTAAAGCTATACATATTAAAAGATTGTTGTTCTGCCTGCCGTTGAATGCAGAACCTTAGTCCTTCCCACCTTACAATAATCCTGATGCTTCAAGAATCCCTTGAAGCTGAAATTCTTGTTCCAGACTGACATGGTAGACAAACACCTGGATACAGCAGTCTAGCTGCAGTCCCTTTGGTGTTGTGTGAAGGGAAGTTCACAGAAAGGACGGGAAAAGGTGACATCCAAGGCCTGACATGAAGTTCTCTTATGAGCACATTCCAGAATAAGATTTGTCCTTATAAAAATTATTAGTCAAATCTACTACCTGTCCTTTCATAAATCAGTTGTCTCTCCCTTAAACTATTAGGCAATCCAGATATGCAACCAACGGTTGCAAACGCACCAAAAAGACCACTTCATTTGCAATATCTAAAGAAAATGCATGTTTGTGTGCCTATCAAGCATATTAATGTTACTGTGTCTGGAGTTAACATGGATTTTGGAAAGCCAAAATTCAAATGTCAGGACTTATAAAAGGCTCAGATGCTTAGGATGAAGATACAGCTTCCTGATGATGCCAATTTTTTCCCATTTGCTGAATGTCCACTTCATTAAATGACAGGACCAGACAGTTTGCTCATCAAGGCTGCTACCACAAATATTACTAAATCCTCTTGACACAATTTTTTTCTCAGCCATGGCTATAGAAAGTTGTTTAGTCAATATGACTGAATAATATTTCCAATGAGAAAAGTCGTGCTTTAAATTTTAAGGACAAGTCACTTCATATGTGGATAGCATGGAGGTATTTTCATCTTACAGATAGCACAACAAAATGCGTAAATGTCTTTATTGATGCAAGTATTCAATGTTGTGACCTTTGAAGTGTTTGTTCCCTGAGACACTGAGGTTATTTAAGCTTTCTGCCTTGGATCTGATCCTCCAATTAAGTGCCATTATGATTGCTTTATGGAAAGCCTCATTATCTTCCCAACGAACATGTAGAAGCTTTGTCTACATATGATTGATGGTACTCAAGTGAAGCTGGATTTACCACCTCCAGAAAACTTCACAAATCAATCTTTCTGTAATTATAGCATGAAGCTTTCTCACTGAATTTTGGAAATCTGAATGAAGGCGACTTCATTACCACTGAGTAGGTCAATAATACGCATGAACTTCATTCATAACAGAGCCAACTGCTGATGAAAAGGAGCTGAGCTGGGGATGATTAATTTTCTTGCAGTGTCTACTTCTGGTAGTCATGACAATTACTCATACCAAAGAGCTACCATTATTTTTTGGACTTATTTAATTAATCTTAAACCGTCTAAAGGGAAATTTCAAAGTCCACTGCAACCAACTAGAGGATTCTGTTTATAATGGGCCTGCCTACAGGGAGAGCTATTCATCTTTATAGTTATGGAACTTGTGTCATTTGTCATAGTTGGCGTTGCAATTTTTCTTTTTCTTTTAGTTGTTTAATCAATTTTCAGTTAAACAGACCCTTTCTTTATCCAGAAAGAAAACTGCTTTGAGATGGTTCACACCCTAAAAACATACAATAAGGTGTGATCAGCCTCCTGAAGTAAGCAGCTTAGATTTTAAATAGAGAAGTCTTTGTGAACCTCATTTCCTAAAGGAGTGTAAAGCCAACTTGAACAGCATGAATAGAAGGTAGGCATTTTTATCAAGCATCTCCATTCCTCTCTGATCTGATGCTGTCTGCCATATCAGAACTATGGGTTCCAATTAAGCTAACGTTTCTTGCTACCAATCTATCAGTGTCCTGTAGGGTTTTTTATACATATTTCTTCTAACCCTATGGCAACAGGTCAAATTGGATGGATGGTTTAAATCACCTCAACATAATAACCCCACACCAATAGCGCCAAGAAGTTTCAATTACAGGCAAGAATAAAACAGTTTCTCTTTTCTCTGATGACCATTTTTTGCACAATTAAGTTCTTCTTTCACACACCTTCAGCCCCTGCTTACATATTTCCCCTTGGCTTTTCTTCTGTTGCCAGCTAGTTTACTGAAACAGAATTCAGTCCACTGATTACATACAGGTGCAGATTTATATTTTGCTTTGATATAAATGCCATCCAAAAAGTCAGACTATCCAAAATCTTCCGGTTTTGGGTGTCATTAGATTTAATCTAAGCTCATCTGTGTGTCTTTATATCTGATGCTAAAAAACAGGTTTAAAATTATGTTGGATTGCTAAGGAGAGAATGAAAGCCTCCTGAAAGCATATTTTTGATCCTCAGTTGCCAGCCTGCATTCAGATATTAAAAATTCTATTGTAAATTCAGAGAGGTGTCTTCATCATATTAAATCATCACTGGTTTATGCTGAAAGTTGACGTAGAAATTAGAGAGCCCCAGTTAAACTCTCAAATAATTTTATTTTGTTTTTGTTTAACTGTTTTTAAATAGAAATGGAAAAATATGCTATGAAGAACTGCAGGTAGAAGAAAAGCAATAAATAATTCAACACTGGGGAAAGAGAAGCAACTGTAGAAAGTCCTACAGGCATTTTGTTATAGAGCACTTGGCCATCTCAAATGGGAACAACTCAATAGGGGCCACCAGAAGAACTGGCAAATAGCTCATCCTATTTGCACCTTTTACATTCTCAGTTCACTGATGAGCACTATGGTATATTCCAAATAGAAATTAGCATTTTTCTCTGTCTTCTGTCCCATAATTCTTATGCTATTTCTTCTGGGACTGTTCTGTCATCTCAGATAATGTAAATTTGATCAGTTGAAAAGAGCAGCCACTGTAGGAGGATGGCAACCTAACATGGAACTTATTCACATCCATTAATTATGCAGGAAGAGAAATTCAAATCTCTAGCTCAGCAGCTTGTTTTGGCTTTCCTCTTTGACCAAATAAAGATAATTCACTTAACATAAAGCACACTGGTCACCTCCTGACTATGCCACTATAAGAAAGTAAGGATCAACCATGCCACCTCTGTAAAGCCAGTTAGGATTTTTCAGGTTTAGAAATGGAATAACTTTAGGTTGGAAGCAAATAAATGGAGACTATGAATCCATATTCCCCACTTGTTATGATCCATCGGTGTAACCATGACGTCCCATCCAACAGCAATAACCATTCATATCATCTTGAGCTGAATAACAAGGGACAGCCATCTTTGCCATTTTCCTTACCAAGAGATCTCCTTCTCTCTTCTTAAGTATGCTCCTAACAAATCCCATCTAGACATAACTTGTTCTCTTTCATTGCAAATGATGGTACTTTTGGTAATTTCAGGCCAAAGGTCCGTAAGGTTAATGTACTGTCAAAAAACCCAAGCTAGGACAATAATAAAGTGCTAGGGAGTTTGCACTAAAGATATTACTCCTTTCTTCTATCTTTTTCTATTTATTCCAGCCCTGGGAAAACAAAATTAAAACAACAGAGAAGATTAAAAAAAAAGGGAGGAAAAACAGGGAAATCTAAATAAAAACTAGATTTTTTTTGCTTGACTTTTTTTAAAGGGGTTGGGGAAAACTGCTGGAAATCTGAAAATTTGTTCTGAATAATATTTTTCTCTATGGAAAAAATATTTTTTCCATGTTTTAATCAGCCCAAATCTATACTTCAAAAAGTCTTTATGTGCTTAAGCTTCTCAGAAAGAGAAAAAAAGAAACTGAGCTTACGAGAAAGATTCAGTTGAAAACCAGATGGCTTCTGCAACAGTGAATACATTGAAAACTGTGCCGGGAGTGAACAGCTCCATAGATTAGGCAAGAAGTTTGAGAGATCTTCTGAAAGAACACAGCAACAGTCATGATTCAAAACACTTACAGGGTTTTTACTACAACATATAATTGACTAATTGACTGAAATATATCGTGATTTATTCCATGTTGCCTTATACTTAGTACATTTTCTGAAATTACAAGAGAATAGAAATAAAACAAACATTCTTTTGGACTGAAATGTGGCTATGGGCTTTTTTTTAAGAACTTATTCATGCTTGCATTTAAAATACTTTTCAACTCAAAGTTCTGTTTTCCTGAAGGGAAACTTCTCTACAAGAAGATAATTATTTACTAATGGGGTTTCATGTTTAAATGAAGAACAAAAAAAAAAGCTTTTCAGAACAAAAAATAAGTCTTTCAGCATTTTGCTTTTCCCTTCAGCATCTATAGGCTTAATTTTATTTTTTTTTAATTTCCTTCTTTTTCTTTTGTCAAAGGAAATATGAAGGGGGTGGAAATGGAGATACAAATGAATGGAAAATGTAAAATGAAACTGCTTTACATTTCTGGGGAATTAAAATGCTTCCATGGATTAAAAGCTTCACAGAGGAAAGTAGAGATGTACCAAAGAAAAGTACCAAACCCCCACAATTACTGTAGGTTTTTAAAAGGTTTTCACTTTAATACTGTGGACCTATAATTAAGAAAACAGTTATTAAAAGCTGCAAAATATACAAGGATCAAATGATAAAATCTCTGTATTTTCCCTGGGTTGGCATATGGCTTTCCAATTACACAGAACTAGGAAGACAGCATGTGAAAACCAGCAGCAGCAATAAGAAAACCCCAGGGGACCTCTCTTAGTGCCTACTACGTCCATTCTTGAGTTTATACCCTGTTGGGAAGACGTGTAATTTTTATCTCTTTCTTATGTCACTTTTTCTACATAAAGAGACATAGTTTTTTAATCTTTAGAGATTTGTTTCTGCTTAGTTACTGCTGAGGCGTCAACCCTGAATACTTGTTGGAATGGTCGTTGCTAGACTGGCCTCTGCATTTCTACCTCTGATTCCTGAAGACAACATTCAAAGATGTTTTCATTCAAAGCCTAAGCACAGGGGCAGCAGGGCTTAAAGAGAAAGGGAATTTCACTATCAAAGAGAATCAAAGAGAATTTTAAAGTATCTATCCTGCCCTCCAAAGCTGAATCACATCTTTTAGAAGATGAGGGAAAATTTAGCATCAGCTTTTGAGCACTTCAATGACAAAAAGATGTTGACTTGGCCCTTTATCTGGAGGTGAACTTTCTTCTTAGCTCAGCACTGTCTATAAAAATAAGCAAAACTGAAACATAAAACAGAAAAGCAGCAAGGGAGAAAATCACTGCTTTTTAACAACAAATAAGTAAGCACATACTACAACACCAAATAAGTTAACACCAGTGTCACTGAAAAATATAAATAGTGTTTTCAAAGGACAGCTTGTCACGTTCTCATGACTCAGGGACTGCTGTTTGTTTTTCCACTTTCCACTCCCCCCTTTAATTAATACATTTACTTCCAAATAAGATCTGAGCATTAGGAAAATGTCACACCATATGTGTGTTTATTTTTGCTCAAGTAATTATAATGGTGTAGGATCTCTCTTTTCCTTTCTCCACTTGCTGAGACAGAATGTTCCTTCAGAGGATAGAACAGCCTCAGAGCAGCTGCTGCAATGTCTGAGGCACAGAAAAAGTCAAGGCTCCATACTCTTTTCCTTCTGTATGCAATGACCTTTACGGGGGAATGAAGGAGTCCTTCCTCCAGGTGCTTTGGAGGAATCTGCCTATGGCAGCAGGTAGCAAAGAAGTCTCCTACAGCCAGATGCAAAGCCTTAGCATGACAAATAGCATCTCTGTGAATGCATGTGTATACAAATGCCTGGTAACTTATGGACTTGAGCATAGTAAGCTTGCACATACTGACTACTCTTTTGGAGTAAAGAGCAGCATTTTTACAACAAGAAGTCAGTCTAAATTGTACCTCAGCAATCTGGGTATATCAGAACCAAATGGCTGCAAACTATCCCCAAAATACTGCCCTCTTGGTCTGGGATGGTAGAAGCACCTCCCTTATTTTTTGTACAGTGGAATTTTCTTCTTCACTGGTAAATATTTCTTTTTCATCTTCTCAGTGAGTTCTGATGCTGAGTGATATGTCTGCGGGTATTTTGCTATTATTATTTCTGGCATTGTAATCTTACTCCAGTTACTCACATAATATCATACTCAAGTATCATTGTCCATCAACCAGTAATCTCTCCACCAAAAGACAAAGATCATGTAGAGGTTTTCTCTGGTTTTCTCACTCTATAGGGTTTTATATGACCATGACAAGATGGTTCCAAAACATGGAAAGCACCTTGTGCAGAAGGATAGTGTGGATGATTTTGTGACTCTAGGCATAATGGGAAATATTCTTGACACTAAGTTAGACATTTCAGGTGCTGGAGGAATTCAAAGGTCTTCAGAATATCTGTGATGCTTTCTTCAATTTTAGCCTTTTATAGTTCTTCCAATGCCATTCTCAGATTGCCATTTACAGGGTTAAGAAGGCAACAAGAGATAGTAGAAATAAAAGCCAAAATCTTCAATCGCAGCTACATATTCTAAGCATTGTAGGAATGGTTAATTCAGGCAAAACATGGACCAAAGAATCATAGAATCATAGAATAGTTAGGGTTGGAAAGGACCTTAAGATCATCTAGTTCCATCCCCCCTGCTATGGGC
>JASSUY010000189.1:18180-53685 GCA_032466535.1 Forpus xanthops | reverse complement strand
AGCTTGGATGTTGACCTGCTGGATGATCCTTAGTGACGCTTTTTGTCTGTATTTCATAGAATCATAGAATAGTTAGGGTTGGAAAGGACCTTAAGATCATCCAGTTCCAACCCTCCTGCTATGGGCAGGGACACCTCCCACTAAACCATGCCACCCAAGGCTATGTCCAGCCCAGCCTTGAACACTGAATGCGATGATTTGATCCAGATGGGGTGTAGCAAAAGCTGTATAAGCAACAGCTACATGTCAACATGGAGTGCTGGAGTGCTTGTAGCAACTTCTATGTCCTGGGGATTAGGCACAGAGCAGTGTGGTTTGAGCAAGAGGCACCCAGACCTGGGAAGGCAGAAGCAGATCTCTGCCTGAAGCCCCTGTGTGGAAAGCTTAAGCTTTTCCTGTCCGAATGCTGAAGCCCTGTTAATTGTGTGCCAGCCCTCATTTCTGTTAAATTAATGTAAGCATATTTAGGTTCTCATCATGAAAAAAGGCATGTGCTGTTCAAGAGAAATTTCTCATTTATCATGAAGGCTCAGCTGAATCGCTAGGTTAATCATTAGCCATTAATCACTAATACTCGTGCTGAGGATTTGAGGAGTTTTCAAGTCACAAACTTATCCCAGAATACCTCCCTGTCTAACAGCCTGTCATGGGTTCAGCAGCAGCAGTCCTTTTTCTCCTTTAAGTAGTAGCTGGTACAGCACTGTGTTTTTGATTTTTGCCTTGGGAACAGTGCTGATAACTCCAGTGTTTATAGTTATGGCTTAGAATGTTTAGGCTGGCCAAGGACTTTCTGAGTTTCATGCTTTGCCAGGGAGGAGGGGAGCCGGGAGGAAGCAGAGACAGGACAGCTGACCCAAACTGACCAAAGAGGTATTCCATACCACAGCACGTCATGCCCGGGATGTAGAGACAGAGAGCAGAGACCTGGAAGGGTGGGTGGATGCACTGCATAGTCGAGCTTGGTATCAGGTGATGAGGGGGGTGCACTGCTTGGTGGGACTGGGTGGAAATTAGTGAGCTCTTGTATTCTTTCTTTGTATTTGCCTTGCCATTATTATTATTGGTGGTTGCAGTAGTGATTTATGTTATACCTTAGTTACTAAACTGTAACTGTAAACTGTTCTTATCTCAACCTGTGGGAGTTGCATTCTTTCTATTCTCCTCCCCATCCCGCTGGGACTGGGGAAGAGAGGGGAGTGAGTGAGAGAGCGACTGCGTGAGTTTGAGGGGCTTAAACCACGACACAGTCTAACATTTTGGTCCTAGTCACAGCTATTCAGACAAATGAAGGGAGCATTGCAAGTGAAATATGTGGCTAAAGTCAGATGAATTTATCTCACCAGTCACCAGCAATGAGTATTAAACTGGATCCTTCTTTGGGTCAGATTTCATGAAGTGATAAATTACCAACAAACCCCTGATTAAATGGGAAGAAAGCATATTCCAGTTTAATGCTAGCATGCCTGGCTGCAATGAGGGTATGAGTGGTTCACAGCCTTATTCTAGACAGTTTATACAGGCTGCTGTTGGCACTTTCCTGCCTTTCTCCATAGCTATTCTGTGGGTTCGGATCAGCTTGTGCCATTGTGTATCAGCGTTGTGTATCATTGATTCACAATTCAGGTTGGAGAGGACCTCTAGAGGTCCCCTAGTACAGTCCTCTGCCAAGAGCAGGGATAGCTTCAGAGTTACAGGTTGCCCAGGGTCTTTTTTGGACACCTGCTGAAAGCCTCTGAGGATGGGGATTTCAATTTCACAGCCACAGGTCTGTTCTGGTGCTTAACCATTTTGTGATTTTTTTTTTTCCTTATATTTGGTCAGAATTTCCCACATTGCATCTTATGTCCATTGCTTCTCATCCCTTAGATGTACACCTCTGTGTACAGGCTCACTCTTCTCTTTAACCTAATGCTTTAGGATGTGGAAAACAACTAGATCCCTCCTTCAAATAAACCCCATAAAATTGTGGTATCCTGTAGAGAGAGCAGCTCTCCATTGTCATTTTTAGTCTGAGGAGATAAACCAGACAGATTTGGATATGGCAGTGATGAAAGAATTTTCTCTTCCCACTGGATCTCTGAAACAAGTCTGGCTTGGAGAGGGACACTTGTGTGAGCATCGCTGTGATGTGTGGAGCAGAGAAGGGCCATTGCTTGCAGAGGTCCATGAAACAGCTGGCGTTTATATATTCCCAAATCCTGAGGAAGACAGCTCCTGCAGAGATGTCTCTTCTCCAGGCTGAGCTCTCCTAGCTGTCTCAGCCTGTCCTCAAATGAGAGATGCTCCAGCCCTTTATGAAGTTCTTGTAACTTCACTGGGCTCACTCCAGTCTGTCCATGTGTCTCTTGCATTGAGGAGCCCGGAACAGGACCCAGCACTCCAGGTGAATCTCTCCAGCACTGAGCAGAAGGGGAGGATCATGACCTGCTGGCAGTACTCTTCCTAATGCAGCCCAGCCTGCTGTTGAGTGCAAAGGTACATTTCTGACTCATTCTGTACATGGTGTCCACCAGGACCCCAGATCTGTCAAGCTTCTTTCCATCCAGGTGGCCCCCAGCTTGTACTGGTAGGCTTGTTCCTACCCAGAGGCAGGACTTGGGATTTCCCTTTGCTGAACTTCAGGAGGTCACTTTGTTGCCAAGAAAGGTTGGATGGGATGATTCCTGAGATCCTTTCCAACCATGTATTCTATGGTTATATAAGTCCCTGTTTTCCCATTTCTCCAGCCTGTTGAGGCTCCTCTGAATGGCAGCACACCCGTTTATCAGCTACTCCTCCTGGTTTTGTACTGTCTTCAAACGTGCTGAGTGCATGCAGGGACAGGCTGTGAGAACACTTCCCAGACTTTCTTAGTGAACAGTGTACATAGTTTTGGTGTGATACTTCCACACACGCAGACAAATCAATCTGACCTCTCTGAAATGTGTACTGACATTATAATGATGTTAAAGGAGCCACCAGCATGTTTCTGTCAGTTTGACCTCTGAAGCCTTTCTCTGCCCCTCAGGCAGTGGACACACATGCAGCCTTTAATGAGATGATCTCAGGCACGTGGAGATAGCTTTCATAGGGCTTACTGCTTCAGGTGACAAGTGCAGAAGTTTCTTGCCGTCTGCCTTAATGAAAACCAAATGTCTGCAAATTACAGCTTCTCTGCTTTGTAATCTTGATATTGCCAAAAATACTTGTTTCGACTGAAGAAAGTGACACAGTGCTTTGCCACAGAGCCCCTGGCTGTGTCCCTGCCTGCTTGGGTAGCTGTCAGCAACGAGTGCGAAGTTCAGGGATTTGGCACAGCAGCATCTAAATTTTGCAAGCAGTGGAGCTGGTCCTCATCCCAAAGCAGAGAATTGGCTCTGCCTTTTCCAGCTCAAGTTAAAAAACAAGCCCCAAACTGGGCTGGCTGGTGCTTTGACATCCCATCTCCGTGGCAGTGATCAGCTGGCAACTGATAAAAGGCCCTATTCACTGACTCAACCGCATGAGTGCTGTGGCAGGCAGCTGAGAGGCAAAATGGCTCTTGCTTTCCTCTTGGCAGCAATCCTGGGACTTGTTGTTGTCAAGGCGGTTTTGTTTCAGCTGAGAAACCCAAGCTCCCCTCCTTGCATCGGGGGATGGATCCCTTGGTTTGGAGCTGCGTTTCAGTTTGGGAAGGCTCCTCTGGAGTTCATAGAGCAAGCCAGAAGCAAGGTAATGGCTGTGGCGGTGTGCCGGCTCATGGGTGTGTGCTCAGGGTGGCTGTGTGCAGGGGAAACTTGAGGAGAAGCTCCTACACTAAGTTTGCCCCTTTCCTGTCATGCTTTATAATGTGAGGAGCATTTAGCTGGTGAAGTATTGGCTTTATCCCAGTAATGCTGCTAAATTATGGATCTGATCCAGGCGTGATCTCTGTGCTTTGATCATTCTGTTTGGACCCAGCCCCTCTGCTGTTTTGCTTTTGCAGTCCTGCTACATATTAATCTTGTTTTCAGATAATGTGGAAAGCCCTGTGCTGGGCACTGAGACCAGGAGTTAATTATTTACATGTTTGAAGTTAAGTGAAGTTGCTTGGTGCCAGCTTCTATCCCCCATCATTCAGGAGACACAGGCATGCTTGGCAAGTGGCTCTTCGCATCCTAATGCACTTACCAAACCCAGGTGTGAAGATTTACCCACTAGATGTGCTTTTCTTTCTCTTTCTGTCTGATAGAGCCTAAATGATTTATTTAGATTGCATGCTTAATTTCTAGGTAGCTAATACTTGTTGATATAAAACCCATTTCCCATTTTCAGTGATGGCAGCTGCTACTGCAGTGGGGTCAACCTCACGTGTCCGATACTGAAGGATTGCACAGCCCATTGCTTGCACAAACTAGCTAAAAATGAAACCACTGCAACATCCTGAAATTTGAGAGAAAAAAAATGGATGTTTAAATTTTGCTTTCTCATTTTGACCTATTAGATTTCATAGATTTTATTAGATATATATGTTAGATTTCATAGAAATATTTTTTTTTCCACTATGGTTGTGATAAACTCTTGGTGTTAAATGAAAGCAGAAACCATCCACATAATCCTTTAAACAATCTGGTCAAGCCTCACTTAAGAAAACCCCCAATGACAGTATTTTTTTGACTCTTCAAATAGGAGGGTGTTTGAAACCTGCTTGTATTGAAAACATCCTGGTGGCAACCAGGTTAAAGCAGCTTGCCAGACTCCTTTTCAGTGCAGTCCCTTTTGGGGACAGATGTTTCACCGTGACTTAAGCTTCCTTTAGTTGCCTTTTTACCCCAGGAAGCTTTTAACAAAATCTCTTAGAAGAAATTCTTCAAAAAAAAAAAAAAAACAAACAAAACCTGAGAGAAGAGTCCTTTTGGGCATTCATTCACAGATTGAATGGGCAAAAACTGTTACGTACTAAAAATCTGTAAAGTACAAATGCAAACTTGGTGGTGCTGGGTGTCTGGTTAATTTTGGTGTTCGCGTGCCCTTTAGGCAGCTGCTGGCACCTCTGAACACACCAGAAACACCTGAAGGACTTCATAAACCCCAGGTTTTATTGGGACAGAAACTAGAATAAAAAAACATTTCCAATGGGAGAAAACTCTGAATAAGGCAAAGCAGGAAGAGAAGGCTTTACTACATTTCTGCCCTTTAATGTGTGTTTGCAGATAGGGCTTTTCCTTTGGCTTTTTTCTTAGTCCAGCAGCTCAGCATCTGTGTGACTTGTGACCTCTCCCTGTGGTCCTCCTGGGCCAAGAGGAACTTTTCCATCCATCACCCCCTGGCTGGCTGGCTGGCTGCAGCAGGATCTTGCTCTTACTGCCCCTGCTCTCCTGTTCTACCCTTCCTCTCCATAAACACCCCAGGCACCTCTCCCTCCCTTCCCATTTCCCACACTGGGATGTGCTAAGGCCAGGAAAGACAAGCCTTTTCCTGCCTGCTCCCTCTTAAAGGAGTAGGCACTGTAGCAGAGCGCAGCCAAATAAAACAAGTGCTGCTGCCAAAGGGTCGTTAACAGTCATTACAAGGATTGCAAAATACATCTGCAATAATTCCAAGCTCCTTAATATTGCCAGAACAAGGTTAAGTGTCCTTAGTACGAGCAAGCTGCCCTCATAAAAGTGCAGAAAAAGGTGGCTCTGGGCAGTGTAAAACCTCTTTGGCTCTGTAGGGTCATTACCCTCCAGGGAGACTTTCACAAGTAGAAAATTCTTTCCCTGGATTAATTCTTCACTCTGTCGAAGTGACATTCATTTCTTTCTTAAAGTTAGCTTTACTATTATTGTCCCTTTCCTGTACATCCTTTACTGCTTTTTCTCGTTCCACTGCTTCCAGCCTGAACTTTGCTTGAAGTTCATGGTTTCTGTTTTCCTCCTCTACAGGGCAAGACTTGGGCTGAAGAATTGTCTGGTTTTCCCCTTGTGTCATCAGTGGGTCTAAAAAAAGAAAGATCCTCTGCCCAGTAAAATATTTAATCTCTGGTCTAATAAAAGATACCAGCTCTCCCTCCTAAAGCTGCCTGGCCAGTTAAAGTGGTTTTGCAAGCAGTCTGGGATGGGCAGAGTGGGTAACTGCAGACACCATGCCACACAAAATCCTCCTGTTGCTGAGGGTGATTTAACAGATCACAGTAGGGTAGTTCTGCAACTTCATATTTCAATTCCTCTAGAGTTTTAACTTGAAATATTTATCACTGGTTTACCTAGCACTTATTTAAGTCTATTCTACTTAATACTTCCTTTGATAAAAGGTCTCCGTTTATCACACTCAGTGAAAGGCTCCAGTGTGGGGTTTGTGTTAAACTGACATAAATGCTTCCCCATGTGATTTTTTTGCACTTGAGCATTTATCAGGCTCAGCAACATATTGTGAAACTTCTTGCATCTTGAGTCCTTGGAAAAGTTTGCATTAGAGGGGATGGAGATTGCTGTTAGTTGTTTGATCCTCAAACCTTCTTTAGTATTTTAATTTTAAATGTAATTGATCAGTTATCATTTATTTGTGATTTCCTGTTGGGACACAAAATTCTCCCTTCTGAAAGATGTGCCCGAATATCCACCATCACTGCACTATTCAATGAAGCTGACTTGTTCAGGAGGTCTTTGTAGGGCTTTATTTTATTACAGTTTCATTCAGTATTGGTTTTATTCTTGTTATTCTAAATAGATTGCAGGAAATTTGGTGATATCCAAATCAGATTGTTTGTGTAGGTGTTTACAGGTAAATCATCCAGCTTTAATGATGAGCAGTGGACACAAAGCCAGTCCTATCAGTGGAGTCTGAGGGCAGTTCAGCTCACCTTCAGAAACAGAGGGGTGCAGTAGCTGGTCAGGTGAATTGTGTTTTAGGCTCTCCTGATTATATATAATGGAAGCTTCAGCATCTTGCTCACATGAAATCATCTAAAGTGTTCTAAACTTTGAGTGTGACCTTAATTGAATAATTAATTGTTATTGCAGGTGGCTATTAGTTCATATTTAATTTCATTTTAAAATTGCTTTAAGTACATTTTAGTGTTAATCTAAACTTTAAAATATCTAATTTAAACCCAAACACAGATTCACTGGGATTTGCCCAGCCTGATGGTGAGGACCTGCTGTTACCCACTAGGAAAGTGGCCTTAGCAATTTAGCTGTTATTAAACAGTATTTTACTTATTATCACACAGAGTTTAAACAGTCATTCTTAATAATTTACAGTTCAAGGACACATTCAAAATTCAACTGATGTCAAGAGAAATCTTTCCCTTCAAAGAGGTTTTGATGGTGCAGGCTTTACAGACACAGACAATGAAAGAAATGGTTAAAGTCAATGGCATAAACCATGTGATCAAGGCTTCAAGGCCCCAAAGGATTCAGTGCTCCAAACACATCAACAGAAAACAGCTTTTCACCTTTGTCAGCAATGTAACCTGGAAAACAAAATCAAGTTCCTTGATGTATCTAGAGATGTTATGAAAGCCCTACACCTTTCCCTATGCACAGTAACTTTGCCAGCAGAAGATGGTGTGCCTGTAAATGTAAATGCTGTGGTTTTTATTTCCAAGGCTTTTGCCTGCAAGCAGAAGTTACGCTAAGATGCTAAAGATGCTCTATTTCCTAATTTTGATATTTTTTATGCCTAAATCTTACAGCCAGTGGACACTGTGTATTTGTTTCCCAGCTCAGAGTATCTACAAATATCAGTGATCTTTTAAATAATGTGGGAATTCAGAATAATTGTGTGGATACTTACTGCTGAAAGTTCTAAGAGAGCTCTAGGCTACTAGATTAAGGGAAAATGAAAGAATGATTTATGGCATCAAAAACCTTCCCTGAATATAACTCTCAGCAAACTCCATCTATTCTGCTCAAAGCTTGCTAGTTATTTAGATATTAATCTTTAAACACCTGTACAAGAAAGAAATCCTTGGTATTAGCAGAATCTTTAGATAAGGAAAGGGAAAACAAAGGGAAAGGAAAAAAACCAAAATACTAAAAATAGGAGTGGGTGTTTTTGTTAAAACATTGCAGATTGAAATTGATTATCGAGTTTTACAATGTGGGTACTTCACTATGGCAGCCAAGGGATGCAGTAGATAATCCATCACTTGGTTCTTAAAACCCAAGTAGGTTGTGTTGTTTGGTCTGTAACGTAATTCAAACACAAAATGTTAATCTCAGAGAAGGAATCTCTTCTACTCTGCAAGAGGTCGAGTCGGGCAGGCACATCTCGTGTACCCTGCTGGGCCATAAGACTACAAAGTTTGGTCTGGTTCATGCTGACCGTTGTGCACTTTTGAGCCAAGGTGTACAGAGAGCAGGAAGCACCAGGTCCTCCCTCCTGAGCTCTCAGCAGCACCAAAGTGCTGTTCTCCCATCGAATGTGTTAACAATACAGTAATATGAAATCTGTGTTTGTTCCAGCACGGGCCTGTGTTCACAATATTTGCTCTGGGAAAGCGATACACTTTTGTGACTGAGGAAGAAGGAACTGAAGTGTTTTTTAAATCTGAAGACTTAAATTTTGAACAGGCAGTCCAACAGGCTGTCAAGAATGCAGGTAAATGAGACCTGGCTCTTTTTTAATGGAAATCAAATCTAGCTACCCAGGAACATTACTGCCCTACCCAAAGCCCATGCTGTGAAATGAAGGTGAAATGAAATTTATTCATGTGGATCCAGCGCTGTAAACCTCTAAACTGGTTTGGATTCAGCCTCAAGGGATCAAGGGTTTTTGATGCAGGGACTGTTACTACTTTTATCATCAATCAGTCCCAGTTTGAGATCAGGTCCTTTTCTGTGGCACTCAACCCATGTGTACCAGGTTTGTAGCAATAGTCTGTTGTCCTATCATTTGATTTTAAAATTAGCTTGTAGTAATAATTAGTTATTACCCTGTAGTACAACTACTTTCCAAAATGTTTCTGTTTCTTCTTGTATTTAGTTTCTGTCCCTGCAGAAGCATTTTATCAGAACCACGGTAATCTGTACAGCATGCTGAAGGGAAAAATGGCTCCTTCGAATCTGCATATGTTCACAGGCATTTTGTGTAAGGAGCTATGTGAGCACATGGCACACCTCGGCACAGAGGGCACAGGCGACCTCAATGACCTGGTAAGGTAAGGGAGTTCTGCAGCTCATCTCTAGTGCATGGGTATTCTTTATGGAAGCAGAGATGTTATCACAGAATCATGGAACAGTTTGGGTTGGAAGAGAACTTAAAGATCATCTAGTTCCAATTCCCTGTCACAGCAGGGACACCTTCCACTAGACCAAGCTTGCTCCAAGTCCCGTACAACCTGGCCTTGAACACTGCCAGGGATGCAGCAGCCACAGCTTCTCTGGGCAATCTGTGCCAGGGCCTCAGCACCCTCCCAGTAAAAAAATTCTTCCTTATATCTAAACTTATTCTCCTCTGTTACTGTAAAGCAGGTAGAGCTCAGGCTCTCCAGCCTTAGAAAAGCTCTGTCAGGATGCTCATCACTGCTTCACAGTTTCAGGTGGTGCACGGAGTGGACAGGGTTTCATGTGAAATCATCCCATCCCACTACATCCTCCATGCAGCCTCAGGGACAGGGTGTCCTTCCCACTGCCGTGTCTGTCATAGCATCCAAGTCAGCTGTTACTTGCTTAAAAGTGTTTAAAAAAAAAAACAGTCATATGCTGGATGATAGATTGCAGAATCCATAAAAGTCATCCACAGTAAATCTGGGGGGTGTGATCTGTTCTTATGGTTTTGCCAAACAAGGCAGAGAGAAGGAATTAGTATGTATTGCCCCGGGTATTTATCTGCCTCAGAATTAAATACATAGAGCCAGCAGGTGGCTCCAACGTCCTTGTGATCTTCGGAAAAGGAGGAAAGTGAAAGAGTCACTGCCTGAAGTATATGTTTCGCAGTAGCTGGAACCCAGCAAAGACTGCATGAGGGTTTCTCAGAGCTAAAGAGGTGAAGTGGTCTGAAAAAGGAGCTCAGATTTGTCAGGATAACAGAGGAGCAATCAGGGGAGGGGTGAGACAAAATGAAAACAAAAAAGCATTGTTCTGTCCAGTGAAACTGCAGCCAGAGGAAGGGTTTGTTGGGTTGCCTGGTTGCAGAAGGGTTTGTGCAACACCCAGAAGGTCTGCATGAGCTAACCTGAAATAAGAGGAATAGTTAATAGAGAGAAGGGGACCTCAGTGCCCAGAGCCTTTTTGCCACTGCTCAAGTTATCAAGCACTAACTGATGAAGCTCAGCCATGTGGACTAGCCTGAAATCCATGTATCTCCCATCCTCTGCTTGAAATCTGCAAAAGGGCATGAGGTACCAGCTTTGTGCCAGCACTTCCGTACTGGCATGACCCTTGTGCCCCACACTTTCTAGTGCTGGCAATTCACCATGCTGCATTCTGACCTAAAACTGCTGCAACAGCCTCCCCGTGGCCTGTAAGTCATAGGGAACTTTTCCTTGCAGGCATGTCATGTACCCAGCAGTGGTGGACACTCTGTTTGGGAAAGGCATCTGCCCAACCAGTCAGAGTGAAATCAAGGAGTTCGAAGAACATTTTCAGAAGTATGATGAGGACTTTGAATATGCTTCTCAGATGCCCGAATGCTTCTTAAGGTAATGGAGCAGAGATGATGCTTGTGATGTACCCATTACAGGTACCTATTGCATTTTGCTTGCTGGAATATCAGCCGCCAGAGATGTTTTCCCTGGAGGATGATGCACTGTCTTTATTGATGGCGTGTCCTTGGGTCGGGCTTTCAGCTAGATGCTTCAAAACAGTTCTAACCTTGTCTTGTGCATTTTCCAAGCATAGAGAAGAAACAACTTTGCTTAGGTGGGATGGGTCCAGCTTGGAGCTGTCAGGGACAAGCAGAATGAGGCAAAGAGCAAAAACTTGAGCCTAAATGTGAGTCCCAAGCTGAGGGGTTCCCCAACAAGGCATTTCTCTGCTATTTCCCACACCATAGCTGTTTTCCCAGCAGACTGATGTCAGGTTACATGGCTTTACTGTCACAGAGTTGACCTTGGATAGAAGCAACCAAACCCTGAGGAAGGTGTTTGCAGAGCCTGTTGGTGCTCTCAGGGCCATAATAGCACCTTAAGCACTTCAAAATAGCCTTAAGAAAGAATTGAAGACGCTTCAAAAATGTGGCCTTCATTTTGTTAGAAAGAGTAATTCTTGAAAAGATTGGCTTAAGCAATCTGTCCAAAGCCATAATGAAACAGATGTGAAATCCAGGAGTCTTGTGGTCACAGGTCCTGGCTGCAAGATGAGGTCTGGCCAAGGTGGAGGTCACGGACGTGCTGTTCCTCGTGTCAATGAGCACTACTGTTAGTCAGACTGGCACTTGACTGTCCATCAACTGAGTGCTGCCCAGGGCTTTTGGAAAAAAAACAAGGAGTCCTTCTCATGGAAAAGGAAATGTTACTTTGTGCTGCCTCAGTTAAGTGCTTCTTGTTTGTTGCTTTTCTTTACAGGAACTGGTCTAAATCCAAAACATGGCTTCTAAAATTATTTGAGAAAGTAGTGTTGGATGCTGAAAGGACCAACCCTTCAGAGACCACATCCAAGGTAAACATCCGAGGCTATGAACATGACTTCATGTGTATTCTGACTGAAGTGATGGAGGACAGGAGTTATACCAGTACTGGAAGAAATAAGCTAAACCTGTCAGTTTTTATAGCTGTACCTTAATTGTGCAGTATTACTGTCACCTACTTTAGGACAGACCCATAATTTTGAGTCCTAGTCCTCAATGTATTTTATTTCCTGCAATTGTGAGAATTGGCATCTTCCTTTGGGTGATTTAAAGCCAAGAGCTCAGAGCTGTGACCCATTGCCAGGCTCCAGTATCACAGTTGCAGTGAGCAGTCGAAAGAGGTGAAAGACCTCTTTGGTTGTTTCTCTGAGGGCACTGTGCTGTGAAAATTCAAAACCTTGCAGGTACTATTTTTAAGCCCTGGTGTAGAGTGAGGAGATCCTCCAGCAGCCAGACTAGTAGAAAATAGCAGATTACTGGATTGGAAGCCAAGTACCCTAAATATCAATTGTGTGAAAGCTGTGATAAGTTGTCTCCCTGGTTATTCTCCTTAGCTATGGCAGGAATTCTGTCTACACAGCTGACAAACGTGACAGCAGACTGGCCTGGGAATTTTGCTCTACCAAATGGTTATAGAACAGACCATTAAACAAACCAGGTTTTATTTAGACTTTGAAAGCTTTACATGCCACAGTTTCTTTCATAAAGTAAAGCAAAACAGGGGAAAGAAGAGAGAGAGGGCTGGAGAGGAGTCGGTGGGACTTAAGGAAGTGCAGGAAGTAGGAAGCACAAACTTGGTGCCTTAGACTGGGTGGGAGTCTGGGAAAAAGAGTGGTCATTTTTTATTCAAGGTCAACCTTTTCCCCTCTGAAAAGCTGGCAGGAAGCTTCGCCTTGAATGCATGGTTGCCCTATATTTAAGGACATACTATAAACAAAGCTGATCCTAGAGCATACACAGTTGCTATAATTTCAAAGAATATCAAGCATTTGCAGTCACTGGTTTGGTCGCTGACAAAGCATCTGGAATTAGGGAGTTTGCTGATGTATCAGACAATCTCTCCATAATAACCACCTTTTTGGCAGCAACAGAGAGAATATTTTCTTCAATTCCATTCATTCAACATGTTCAGTCCCATTTTCAGGTTCGTTAGAGAAGTAGAGCAGGAATTAAAAAAGAATACAGATTTCTTTCTTCTTTCTTCCACATACAAGAAGCCATGGGGAATGAAGGAACCAAATCCCCTAAAAACTTGAAGAAAAGGGAGGGCAGTGAAAGTATTTAGTAGGGATTCACATAGTGCATTGATTTCTTCTGGCCTGCTGCTGCTGAAAGTCTCTTTTTCTATTAACAGCTGTAATCCCTGCTTTGTGACTGCAAAATCCCTATAACTAACAACTACTTTGGTAAACTGGTCTTATGTTAACTAGGATATGTTATATCCTTGAATTCTCATAAGCCCTACCCTAAACTGTATTTTAATATATTTCTGGAAATGCACATTTTTATCTTTTATTTATAACAGACATTATTGCAACATCTCCTGGATAACTTGCAAGGAAGACATCTAGCTCCTAATTACAGTCTTCTAATGCTCTGGGCTTCCCAAGCAAATGCTATCCCGGTAAGTACCTCAGCTAGAGAAACACTCTATCCTGTTCAAAAGCCTGTATTTGGGAAGCAAAACCTTCAAATCAGAGGTCACACATGCTGTGTGTATTCCAAAGAAGGGATTATCATGCCCACATGCGTCACTCCAAATACACCCAAGCTGCAATGTCACAGAAGCCACAACAAGGAAAGCTCTTCTTGTACTTTTCCTAACTTATGATGTCCCCTACCATGACATTTCAGGATCATGTCTCATAGCTGTTAAGATCACAGTCTTAAGCTGCGAGGAGCATTCAATTCCATTTTGAAGCACTTTGGCAGCATTATAGTCAAGACTCTATTCTACACAGCCTGGTGTTACCAACTGTAAAGCATATTAAAAACATAATACAGAGTAACTTCATCTATGTGTAAAACATTGAGTGAATTTGACTCTTTCACTTTGGGGGATCTGCTGTAAAAATGCCAGTGTCGATTCCAGTGAAGAAAAGCAATAGTTTGATTCTACTGCCACTTGACTTTTGTCTGTGTTAGAAAAGGATTTGATGTATTAATGACACAGATAAAAGCATGCTAACAAGTCCAATGTGTCTAACACAGCCTAAGCTGACCAAAGACATTTACATGAATTTCTCAGATGAAAAAGCCATAGCAGAAAAAAAATCCTTTCTTTACCATGACTACTAAGCTCTTTCCAGCACAGTTATGTCTGTTACAGATGTGATTTAGAAAACTAATGATAGCAAGCTATTTTTATATGTACTCCTAATGGATATATCTGTGGGGTTTGTAGATTGGATGTTACTGCAATTTACCCTAAAGGAATTTCATCCATTTCAGGAAGGTTTTAGTGGATTCACATGGTGGCATAAACGAGAAGCATAGTATGCTGTCTGTTATCGGGATGACTGACATTCCTTCCACAACACTATCATTACTTACTTCTGCAGTATTCAGCTGCAAATAGACATACAGATATTTTGTTCTTTCTCAGAATAGTCATAGAATCATAGAATACAAGGTTGGAAGGGACCTTGAGGATCACAACCACTGTTCTAGTGACTGGAATGACAAGAAAAAAAGGCCTTTTACCTTCCAAGGGGGTATTTTTACAAGCATGTTAAACCCTTTTACCTGAAACAATTTAGCTATCCCTCCTTAGCCCATGAAGTGAAGCCACAGGATCCAAGAGCTGTACAAGAAAATTAAGCTACCAGATTTGTTCTGTAGAAGAGGGGCTGCATCTACGTAGGGCTATTTGGGAAATAACAGTAAGAGTTCTCATCCCTAACCAGCGCAGATGGTCCATGACCAGATCTGTCTGCAGACTGCATCTCCTGCTAGCTCAGCAAGAGGAGAGAGCGATTCCTGGCAGTGCTGCAAGTCCTCCTGGTTTCGTCCTTCTGGTTTCATCCTACTTAAGAGGATTTTCTCTTTTCCTAAATTTCTTGATTTTCAACTTCATTGCAGAATCAGTTAGCAAATTATTTCTAAAGGAGATATGCTACTGCTTGTTTTGCCATTAATTAGAAATTTCCTGTTTGTTTTAGTGCGGTTCAGTGACAATGCTCTGCAAATTATTTAAGCTCATTTCTGCTAATACTAGTAGGAATTTACTATTGATTCTTTTTCCCATTCATGCTTCTAAATCTAATCGCACTCAATGATTTAGCAATTCATTTTAACACCTAGTAATCTGAAATTAAAGAAAGAGTCAGTGTTTCAAAGCTCAAAGCCAAAGCTATATAATATTCACTGAAGATAAGTACACAGCAGATGACTAGACATAATCTCCCAGGACCTGAGTCCTTAGATGTGGATTTAACCAGGAAGCACAGCTCCCTGCGCATCCCAGCTACAATAGGCAGATATAAAAAGTGCAAATGTTTTCACCTGCATTTGTGATCTTCTGCAAAGATGCTGTAATTCTGTTCCATAGTCCTGAGTTAAAGTACTTTCATCTTTTGTTTAGATTGCCTTTTGGACCCTAGTTTTTATACTCGCTTATCCTTCCATTTACAAGAAAATCATGGAAGACCTGGCTTCTGTTTTTGGCAAAGCAGGTAATAAATCCAACAGGGAACTTCTGTAACCTAGAAATCATTTATTCTATGTTGGCCCAGCACATGACACATTGGGTCAATAATAATTTAATAATTATTCTACTATAATAATAATAATAATGAATAATAGGATTAATGAATATTGCTGCTAACAGTACTACTGATAACATAGAGTCCAGCTCTGAGGTTTTTGCTCAACATATGCTGAAGACATATTAAGCAAAACCACCTTTGATGTTAGCAGAAGAATGTAGAAGAACTGTATGTATTTGTCTCTTCATTCCACACCTATCATTTAGACCTAGATTTCTATTAACCAGTCTTGCGATTCTTTCATGCATCTATGATAGATAGGATCAGGTGAGCTCTTTCAATTCAGCTGCTTTTCATGGTGTGATGTTCACCAGAGTGACAGCTATTCTGTAGAAAAACAGGCCAGGAATTGTTCTCTTTTCTCTCATCTGAGGCCAATTTGTCCAGCATAATTCACCCCCCACAGACTAATCTCTTTTCCTCAAAAGCCGTCACGTACTGAGAGCAGTCATTCACATTTGCCATCCCCTGAACCATGCTTAGACTTTCATGGAAGACTCTGAGTTGACATGAGTAAAAACCATACTAAGAAACATGGCAATAATTAACTAATAAGGCAAATCACAAACCAATGCTTAATTTAAGCCTTCCTCCTAGCCCTGTTTTATTTGCTAGTGTTAACATAGCTCAAGAGCTCAGCTGTGGCTTCTCGTCCTGGTGCCTACAGTCCCTCAGATTTCCATGTAGTGTCCCTACATGTGCAAAAAAAGTTCAGTGACTCTTAATTTACAAGCTGACTTTGTTTGCCCTCTTCTGGCCAATTCTACATCTACATCTTCCTTGTTATAAAATAATCTTCAGGGGCTTTTCTTAAGTTGTATTGATTTTGGTAGATTAATTTGCTTTGAAATGTAAAGAAAATTTCTGGGTGAAAATAAGGTTTTGAAGTCTTGAAGTATTCTGTCAGCAGTTCTAAATCGAGACATATCACTATGTATCAAAACAAGGATGAAATCTCATATTTACAGAGTCTTTTTCTCATACCACAACAGGTAAAGATAAAATAGATGTCTCTGAAGAGGACCTTAAGAAGCTCCCTTTTATGAAATGGTGCACTTTGGAGGCCATCAGGCTGAGATCTCCAGGTGCAATCACCAAGAAAGTAGTAAACCCAGTAAGAATTCAGGTGAGGATTGTTGTTTTTACCCCAAAAGAGATGCCATATGATTTGTCTGGAAAGGGCCCTCCCAATAGAACTGGATAAAATTACGATAAAGATATTCTACAATCTGCCATACATTTTCTGCTTGACAGATTTATTAATCATCATTAATGTAATCATCAAGAATTTAAGAGTGGTTTTGCTTCCCTTTCTCACAGTCTTACCTTCAGTTTTGAACTAAGCTGGAGATACTGTGCTGATGGTATATAAAATAGCAATCAGACACAACTGATGTAGGAGAAGGGATCACAATTTAGTAACAGATAAAACTCCCTCTGTTCTGATTTTCCTCTTCACTGCCATTCTGAAGAGAAATGCCAGCATTCAGGAATCTCACGAATAAAAGTTTGGGAGAAAAACACTCATTTCAAGGAATCAGTGCTCATGCTTATTTAAGAAATTACTGAAGTCCCATAAAGGTCTACTGTCATGTAAGACATTCTATGAATTCCTTTGCATCGAAGGAAGCGCTTAACAAAAGATTTAGAAAAAAAAGTCCCAGCTCACATGGGGACCTCAAAAACCAGGAAAGACAGAAATAATGTTCCTATTATTTCAATACCTGAAAAAACAAGCTAGAACAGAAATAGTCTTTCCCCTTTCTCCAGTGTTCACATCTTTCTCATGGGAAAAAATGGCAACAGCAAGAAAAATCTGTTTGAACACACTGTGCCCACAGTGGATGTATGACATTCACTGACCTTGGTTAGGATCTTCTGCTGATAGAAGTAGAATTATAGAATCATAGAATAGTTACGGTTGGAAAGGACCTTAAGATCATTTAGTTCCAGCCCCCTTGTCATGGGCAGGACACCTCACACTAAACCATGTCACCCAAGACACCATTCAGCCTGGCCTTGAACACCGCCAGGGATGGAACATTCACAGCTTCTCTGGGCAACCCATTCCAGTGCTTCAGCATGCTCACAGTAAAGAACTTACTCCTTATATCCAATCTAAACTTCCCCTGTTTAAGTTTGAACTCGTTACCCCTTGTCCTATCACTATAGTCCCTCATGAAGAGACCTTCCCCAGAATCTTTATAGGCCCCCTTCAGATACTGGAAAGCTGCTATGAGGTCTCCAAGCAGCCTTCTCCAGGCTGAACAGCCCCAACTTCCTCATCCTATCTTCATATAGGAGGTGCTCCAGTTCCCTGATCATCCTCATGGCCCTTCTCTGGACTTGTGCCAACAGTTCCATATCTTTTTTATGTTGAAGACACCAGAACTGGACACAGTTCTCCAAGTGAGGTCTCATGAGAGCAGAGTAGAGGGGCAGGATCACCTCCCTCGATCTGGTCATGCTCCTTTTGATGCAGCTCAGGATACGGTTGGTTTCTGGGCTGCAAGAGCACACTGCCGGCTCATGTTAAGTTGCTTGCTCCTGTTCTCATTCTAAACTGGTTATATAGAAAGCTTCATACTTGGATGTAAACAGATACTTACTCAAATGTTTCTGCAGGAAGGCTAATGATGCGTGATTGCTTATATCAATAGCTTCATTTGGATCTATTTCTCCTTTTAGTTTGAAAAATCTTCCAATAAGTCCTCCACTCACAAAGGTAAAGTCAGGAAAGCTCTGATGTACTGACCCCCTGCAAACAGAAAAAAGAGCCCCAGGCTCGTATGAATGTCTGATTAAAAGATGCCACAGGCTTCTTCAAAGGCAGGCACACTTACTTATACTGTCTTTTATAGCAGAAGATAAAGGAGGTTTATCTCATGAGCATGCAAGTTGAGTAGTGAAGTCTGCCCTAACCACACAAGTGAAGAAGTTTTGTACATGTTTTACTGTAGTCACTACAACAGCAATCAGAAGTGGGCTTGGCAAAACTTCAAGATCAAGTTGGCTCTCTGCTCCGAGTATAAAGTTGATTATAGAGCCATCATCTCTGCTGCACACAGTACTTTAATAAAGCAAGTGCGTAAACACACCCAGAAGGCTATTTAAAGTGTTCAAATGCAGATTTGCATTTGAGGAAAACTTGCAGCCTGGGGCAGGAATGCACACCTTGGGGTACCATAAACTTAGGGTTACTGGTGACTTTGAGAAGTCTCTGTCTCCAGTGTGGGGACATATTGCTATCTATTTTAAAAATGCAGTGAAACCTTGGGCCATGAGAAAATACTGATTGTCTTTCTGCAGTTATACAGAACCATTGAGTGTTTTGGGTTGGAATGGACCTTAAAGATCATCTAGTTTCAACCCCTTCTACTAGACCAGGTTGCTAAAAGCCTCATCCAAACTGGCCTTGAACATTGCCAGGGATGGGGCAACCACAGCTTCTCTGAGCAACCTGTGCCAGTGCCTCACCACTCTCATAGGGAAGAACTTCTTCCTAGTATCTCATCTCAATCTCCCCTCTCTCAGTTTAAAGCCATTCCCCCTTGTCCTGTCCCTACAGGCTTTGACAAAAGTCCCTCTCCAAGTTTCCTGTCAGCCCTTTAGGCACTGGAAGCTGCTCTAAGGTTCCCCTTAAGGAGCCTTCTCTTCTCCAGGCTGAACAAACCCAGCTCCCTCAGCCTGTCTCCAGAGCAGAGCTGCTCCAGCCCTATGAGTATGTCTGTGGCCTCCTCTGGACTGGCTCAGAAAGGTCCACATCCCTCTTATGTATCTGAACATCTTCAACAAGAGAGTAACAACCACAGAAATGATGGATCCTGGACACTCACTTGATAGTGATCATTTTCTTGTTTGTGTCATTGGAGCTCAGCTTCTTCATCTTTAAGATGTTATCAGCCCACTGGAATTTTTCAGAGTTGATAAAAAGCAGCGGTTGCTGGATACTGTTTTGGTAAATGTCATCTCCTACTGGAAGCATCCATGCATCAAGGGCAATGCCACATCTGTCAAAAACAACTGGGTATTGTCACAGAAGCAGGAAGCTTTGTATGGAAGTTCTCAGCATGCTTTGATTTGCAGGAGACATGGCAGATAAGCACTCCATGAAACTGAACAGGGGAACAGATGAATGAATCACTTTTTTTCTGAATTACTTCTCCTCTGGGGGAAGAGAATTAACCCATTATTGCAGTATCCATGGTCTCAGTTGCCAGGTACAGCCCAGCACAGGAGATCCATCAAGGTGCCACAGTATCATGGTACACGACACAGTATGATACATCTATTGTGTTCCACATCCCCAAGGTTGAAAGAAGCACAACTTGAGAAAACAAGACATGCCAAACAAGCCTTTTCTTCAAGAGCTAATCAGCAGTTGGGGGATCTTAGGCGAGGTCCCCTGCTCCAGACCTCTTAAGTGCCAAATGTCTCTTGCCTTGTTTTGCATACTTACCTGAATCTTATTTCTTTGCTGAGACTCTCAATAACTGTAGCACCACCAAAAGAGTGTCCCATCACAGCTATTCTGCTAGTATCAACAGAATCCTGTCAAAAAAATCCAGGTGCTGTAAGAGGCTTTCTTTCCCAAACTTTTGTTTTCTTTTTTTTTTTTTTTTGCTTTAATGGAATACTGTTTTTAGGCAATAGATCCTATTGAAGTAGGAAAAGTATTATTTCAGCTCCATTGCTATCTATCTAGCTGAGAATATTTTCACAGACCTACAGTATGATCTTCAGAATAGTTTACAGGCACCAGTTTAGAAATGGAAGAGGAAATCAGAAGCATTATTAGGTGTTTAACAAGATGCAGTCACAGCCCTTCACTCACCTTTAAACTATTCCAGTCAAAGTCTGAATTTAGCACATTCGTTACTTCCTCTCCTGAATTGATTTTAAGAATGAGATTGAGAGCTTTGATGCACTCCTGTGCTCTTTGCTGCACCTGGAGAGAAAGAGACGTTGAGACAGAACAGTGGAAGGAATTTTCAGACAACCACTAGGTTTGCAGGCCCTTTGGACACAAGACTGTCTGATTTTCCCCTACCCTTTGTGTCTGATACTGTAAGAACTATTCTGAACTGCAGAATGGGGCTCTGATATCTGATCAACAACAAAACTGACTTTTGGAAGTCCAAAGAGTTGAAGCTCTTGTGTAGATCCTCTGTAAAAGTGCCAAGACCTTCAATCCTTCATCCTGTTAATACTCAGAGAAGGGGTTGCTGGGATGTGTAAAAGGTTAAATTACACAACTATGAGGAAGGCTGACTCGCTGCTCCTCCTTGTGCTCACTTTGATGAGCAAATGTCAATACATAACTTGCCCCATCTGCACAACACCCCCGAAACAGTCTTTAAACTGGATAAACCCAAAATAAGAAACAGTCAAGAAGCCAGTCTTCTTGTATATATGCATGCTGTTGCAAATAAAGGTTCTCATTGTTCAGAACAAGAAGTGGTTTTGACTTTGGTATATCAGTAAAAGAAAAGCTTCAGAAGCAGCCAGAGAACAGTGCTGTCCTTGGGAACTGCAGTGTGTAGGCAGCAGCAAGATGCAGTGTGCAGGCAACAGCTTCTGGAGGTTATTTGCAAGCTCAGATATTATGCATTTAGACTTGTAAGTAGGATGTTGTATGCACACAGGAAATAACTCTTGTACTGCTGTCTGTATGGCCCAGGGAGATAAACACTTCCCTGGCTGAGTCTGCCTTAGTGGGAAAAAAACACTCATTATTTTAAAGGTCAAGTCTATGCTTGGAGGAAATCATCAGTATGACCATTATCGCATCTAGTATGGATACTGCTTATCATCAGGAAGTCTACATTGTCTATATTGCTATAAACCACATTAGAGTGTGTTGAAGATGATGAAGCAAACATGGTGAGAAAATGAACAGGAGCCAGCAGTGTGCACTCACAGCCCAGAAAGTCAATCGTATCCTGGGCTGCATCAAAAGGAGCATGTCCAGCAAGTCAAAGGTGATCCTGCCCCTCTGCTCTTGTGAGACCTCACTCGGAGTATTGTGTGCAGTTCTGGTGTCTTCAACATAAAAAAGGACATGGAACTGTTGGCACAAGTCCAGAGAAGGGCCATGAGGATGATCAGGGGACTGGAGCACCTCCCGTATGAAGACAGGATGAGGAAGTTGGGGCTGTTCAGCCTGGAGAAGAGAAGGCTGCGTGGAGACCTCATAGCAGCCTTCCAGTGTTGGAAGGGGGCCTATAGGGATGTGGGGAGGGACTCTTCATTAGAGACTGTAGTGATAGGACAAGGGTTAACGGGTTCAAACTTAAACAGGGGAAGTTTAGATTGGATATAAGGAGTAAGTTCTTTACTGTGAGCGTGTTGAAGCACTGGAATGGGTTGCCCAGAGAAGCTGTGAATGTTCCATCCCTGGCGGTGTTCAAGGCCAGGCTGAATTGTGTCTTGGGTGACATGGTTTAGTGTGAGGTGTCCCTGCCCATGGCAGGGGGTTGGAACCAGATGATCTTAAGGTCCTTTCCAACCCTAACTATTCTATGATTCTATGATTCGTCTCGTTATCTAATTGTAAACAAAAGCTAAAGCAAGCCTAAAGCTACCCAAGCATTTGAAAAGAATTCTGCATCACTTAAAAACTGGGCTGGGCAGCAAAAGTGTGGACACATAGAGAAGAAACAGAAAGTTGACTGGTACCAGGGTGAAACAGCTGACTATGCTCAACAGTGCAACTTCATGAGAATGCTTTGTTGAGGAAGCAGTTTATGCTCTGAAGAAAACTGTTATTGGCTTTCTCATCTTCAGGGACACAGGACTTGATGCATATGCCCTGAGTTATAGCAAAAGACTGCAGACATAGTCAAAGGGAAAGAGTCTGCTGGTTAGCCCTCAGCATACCACTCCTGCCTCACCTCCTAGAGCCCAGACGTAGGATGAGTACCTGCTTATGGCGTAGACAACGCTCTTCCTCTCCAGTTTTTAGTTTCCTGTAGTAGATCCACTCCTTCTCCAGGCCGGACGTAGACTCTTCCTGTGGTTCAGAAATGGACTTCTTTTTACAATAATATGTTGCTGAAGCAGATTCATCTCTGTAATATCAACATAAGGTTATTTCTGAGGATGTTTGAAATGAAGTTGGCAGAAGCTTTAGATTTCACTTATCTCACGAGATTCAGCTACCAACCAATGTTGCTGCAATTGCAACCGAATGTAGACAGACTTTCTAAATAAGGCATTAACCCCACCAAAACTCCTGCTTTCATTATTTTATAGAATCGTAGAATAGTTAGGGAAAACACCTTAAGATCATGTATTTCCAACCCCCTGCCATGGGCAGGGACACTTCACACTGAACTATGTCCCCCAGGGAAGTTATTATCCAGGTTCTAACAGAAAGAGAGAGATAAACAGACTGCCTGAAGAACAATGAATGATACCTACCTCAGGACTTCTCACTCAAGGCCTTACCCTAAGCAAATCCCCTTTAGAATCAACTAGGTTGAACTAGGTCCAACCTCTATCCCAGGAGTCAAAGTCCACCACTAAACCTGTCACTAGGGAACTCATCTACATCTTCTTTTGAACACTTCCCAGGACAGTGATCCCACAATTGCCTTGGGTAGCCTGTTCCAATATCTGAGCACCCTTTTGATAAGGAAACTTTTCCTAATGTTCAATCTAAACCTCCCCTTTGCTTAGGTAAGAGTTAAGCTGAGAAACAGAGGCAGTGAAGAGGAATAGCATGTGAGGATGATGACAGGGCTGAAGAAGGTAAATTAGTTTTTCTTTAAAAAACACATAAGTTCTTCTTTAGAACTTATTTAATATGAGAAAATTTCTTTCCATCAGAACTCAAGAATGTGCAGTATACGCACCTGTGCTCCACAGCAGCCACTACAAAGCCTTGAGAAGCCATCTCTATGCAAATAGCAGAATAGATGGTCCTGCAATCAAAACCACACCCTGGTGAGACATGTGCATCAGTTATTATTTCAGTTAAACTGCTCTTTAAACATGACCACATGATGTATGTGTGGTTCACACAGGTTCACATACACAGGTTCACTATTTCTTTTGTTTGAATTTGCTAGCCAATAGAGCAGGCTTTTGTATGCCAGGCACCAAACAAAACTCTGTTACTGTTTTACTATGTATTCAGAAGAAAATATGCTAATAAATTAAAACAAGTAGCACGTCTCACACTTTGCATCTTCAAAGAGCTGTTCAAAAATCAACTATCTAATCTTCACAACATGCTCATGGATTAGGGAATACCTTCACCCCTAAAATACACAGGAAAAATATAAACAAGTACACCAACCCTGCTTTTATGTACTGCTGCTGATTGCAGTCAAAGGGTACTTATACACAGCAGCCTGTTCAAATCTTTTTCAGCATCACAGAGATCTCACCCCCCTACTGAAAACCTGTTCAGAACCATTCTTGGATGCTGCTGTCAACATAGACAACAAAAACAATTTGGCAGCAATCTGTGGAATTACCGAAAAGCTCCAAGTCCATGGGAAAAAATGAGGAGTGGGTATTTTTCACCCAGCTTAAAAGCAGCATTTGACTTTGCAGGACAGGTCACTGAACCTAGATAAAAATTGAAGCATATGTCATTATTACTGAAATGAGAGAAACTGGTGACTGCTGATTTCATGGTGATCATCTAAAGGACAAGGTACCAAGTCTCATCCTTACAATACAGGAGAGAAATACAGATCTGATTCTGAAAACACTTTCTACTCAGGAAAAGAAGTTACTTTGTTCTCCTCCTCCCATCCACAGCCTTGCACAAGCCCTACATATCTCTTAAACCCTATGAAAACAGATTTATAGGGACAGGCATGCATCCAAGTCTAGTTGGTATTCAGACCTTAGGATCTATCTGACCTTTGTATATCTACGTATTTCCCCGTGAGATTTAAATTCCAACACATATGCAGCTCATCCAAGCTCTTCCTAGAGCAAACTGCTCAACCTTCTTACTCAGAGCAGTCTGACAATGCAGATCTGCCTGAGAACTGGGTCACATTCAGCATTGAGCCTCATCACTACACAAACCCATCCCAAACAAACATACTTCTTTGAGAAAAGCTGTTTTTCAGTCCTGCAGCAGTAACACAGGGCTCATGGAGCACTGAGGCAACAACTGAGCTTACAGAGCTCATGCCCTTGCGCTAGTCAAGAAATAAAACCAGAACCAGTCTTACCAACGTAGTACTGGAAAAGCCTTTCTCCTACAACTCGATACATGTTAAGGAAGTCAGAGAGCCCCTGATAGTATTCTTTATCTGGAATCCATGGTGCCTCTTCATTATCTGTGGCACTGCATGATGGATAATATAGGCGCAAGAAGCTTCCCTGTGAAGAAAAAGTAGACACATATTTGCCAAGGGCTTCAGATACAAGAATGACAGCTCAAGAGAATTAACTCACAAGAAAATGGCTATCCTACATAGGCTTTGATGCCAATCCTGTGTCACTACCTTTCTGTCCCTGCAATGAATTTAAAGTAGCATGACTGTTGGCATCCAGGCAAAGCTATAAATCACCTTCTCTAGGTTATCCTATGGCTAGTTCATAATGCTCCATTTCATGAAGTTAACCATTATAAACCCTACCTATTTACTCAATTTCTGCATACTGCTGGATCATTTTTAGTGTGTTCCACACTATGCCTTCCCTTCAGGAAATGGCACAATGCTGCAGTTTGATCAGTTTATCAGGGGTGACTCTTCCCTTCACCCTTCCAGCTCTTACTGACCCAATTCAGCTTGCTAACTGGGGAAAAAAAGAACCCTCCTAGAAGTATACCTTTCCTCTAGGTTAGCAAGACAGATTTTACCCTGAGACTTGTTTCTGGACGTGTGGTCCAGCAGAGATGTGGATAGAGTCATGCGCACGATCTCAATGTGGCTATAGCATGGCTGGCTAAGCTGAGCAGAAGGCAGTCAGTAAAGCTCTTGGGCAGCTGCACAGCAAAGGAAAGCAATGTACTGTTCTTCCTCCTCATCCAGATGTTTACAAGTCTGCAGAGGTTCATCTTTCCAAATACAACTTTGTTAACCTGTGTTTTATCTGCCTCTGTTTCTTACCAGTTTGGATCTTCTTTTATTGTCTGCACTCCAGGTCTTCTAGGAAACCACCCAAGCTTTCCACATTTACACAGATCCTCCATAGCCCCTTGCCAAGATTCCTTCTACGCAGACAGCAGCAATGTACCATGGCACACCTCAGAGCAGACCTCCTGGCAGATGAGCTGTGTGTAACTTGTATTCTTACTTCCTGGTTTGCAAGGAAACTTATACTATTCAAATTCCCTGTCTTGCTGAAACTGTACTTTTGTTTTGACAAGTTAAGTCTAGGGACAAAAAGAACATGAACTTTGGAACAAACTCTGGTTTCTTGAACACTAATTTATCAGTTCCATACATAACACGCACCAAAAACTTGTTTAATGAAGCTTGATTCTATTTAGTCATCAAACTTAAATCAAGCTTTGACACAAAGAAACGGTAGAAATCATGTTCATCCGTACTGGAAGTGATTATTAATTTGATCCCAGAATGATTCCAGTGAACTTCCCCAGGTGACTAACTGTATTCCAGAAAGGGGAAGAGGTTCATTACCTATACCTGAGAGAACTGTAATTACACAGATTGCTTATCTCAGAAAAACACACAGGCTGATTGCAAAGAGAAACTAATTGCTTGTTTTACGCTTCCTATGGTGTAAGCTCAGTAAAGAAAAACGTATGAATCACCACTGCAAACTGATCACAAGTTCCACTATACCTGGCTAGCCTGAGGAATAAAAACAGTGTAGATTCAGGCACATTCTCATGGGAAAATTAGAAAGCAACAGAATTTGAAATACAAACACATAAGTGTTCTCATTAGTTGCCTATTTACTGTCCGGATCTCCTTACCATGGTTTCTCTCTGTATTAACCGCTTACAGAATTGGCATCTGTTCTTTTACTGATAGCTAAAACCTCAGGAAGACACCTCATGCTTTACCCTGCGTTTGAAACACTGCCTACCCTCATCACCCAGCCCTGCCAAACCCTGTTGGGATCTTTGTGAAGAGAAAACAGCTGCAGCCTCAGAGAATGCATGTGGAATCTCTGCAGCTGCCAAAGCAGAAGGAAAGAGTGGGATGGATGCGAAAGAACCCCATGGGTCCCGAGAGGACACAAGGCGGTCTGCATTGTCTTGCATAGGGGAGCCAGGAAAGCAAGGATGTTAGAAAGGAAGGAGGGATTAGCTATAGGGGTGCCTTGTAGTTGACATCCATGTGGTAAAGGCTTGGTACACATGCTACACTGGGACAAAGGGGACAGGAAGCTCAGCTCTGAGTGTGTGCCATGGAGCATTCCTGTGCACAGACTAGACCTTCTGTCTGATTCATCTGTAAAACCATAGCAAGTCGTTTCACTAACGTTGTGACTTTAATCCTAAGAAAGAAGCACTGAGAGCTTTACCTCAACTGCATTTTCTGTCATCAGGTCTGTACATCCAACTGAGTGTGGTCCCTTTCCTTTGGGGATCCTATAAAACTTCTCAGTGCTGCTGCTCCCCGGTTCCATTGGTGCATTCACTGACAAACCTGGGGAAAACCACAAAGCAAATCAAGAGACTGCAACATCCTGTGTGCCAGATGATCCACCCTGACAAAAATGCAGCATGTTGAAGATGCAGGAATAGGAAATTCAAGGTTGAGCTGATACAAGAACTCGCTGATGAGAATCAGAGATCTGACATCCCAAGTCACCAACCTGACCTACTCTTTTGGGGGGTTTCCTTGGAGCAGTATCCTGAATCCCAAGGATCAGAGAATACCATGCACTGAACAGAAAGGCAGGGAGGAATCCTTTGGCTGCGGGTGCTGTGGCAGCACTCAGGAGGTCGAGGTGCTGCGGTACAGAGCAGCAGCAGCAGTCTCACTTGTCGGGCACGAAGAGGGAAGCGCAAGCTCAAGAGCACCAAGTTCCAGCCGTGAAGGCAGTTCCCTCCCCACCAGGCTACGACATGGAGCTGCTCCTAGTCCGACCGGCAGAGAGCGGAGATTTCACAGCTCCTCCGTGAGCAAAACAAGCCTACGAATCGGGGTAGAAGGAGAAAACCGGACGCTGGAGCCATTCCTCAAGAGGGATGATGAAGGTTGGGTTTGATCACTGGAGAGAAACGGCCTGTCCGCGCAGGGAAGGCAGTTGGGAAGCCGGCCCGTACCTGGGGTGAGCCCTCGGACCCAGGCTCGCCCTGGGGACCAGCAGAGCGCAGCGGGGACCAGCCGCATCCCCCCCGAGGCACGGACCCCCCGCTCCGGCAACCGCCGCGATGCGCCACGTTTCCCTCTGCCGGCGGCAGTCCCGGCACGGTGTACCCCAGACCGGGGATCACCCCCCGCCGACACAGAACCCCGGCCAGGCCCCGGGCCCTCCGGGGCGGACGGGGAAGGAACGCGGCAGGCGGAGCGCGGCCGCTCCTCCCCGGAAGAGGCGGCGGTTGGCGGCAGCACGTTCCCGTCAAGATGGTGCGGAAGCTGAAGTACCACGAGCAGAAGCTGCTGCGGCGGCTGGAGCTGGTGAGCTGGGAGGCGGCGGAGGGGAACTTGGCCGAGGTGAAGGCGCTGCGGCGCTACCGGTTGGGCCGGCGGGAGGACTACGTGCACTACAAGGCGCTGGCCCGCGCCGTCCGCACCTTGGTCCGCCGCCTCCGGGACCTGGGCCCGGGCAGCGCCGCCTTCCGCTCCCGCTGCGCGGCCGCGCTGCTGGAGAAGCTGTACGGGCTGGGGCTGGTGAGCGGGCGGCAGTCCTTGGCCGTCTGCGAGAACCTGCCTGCGGCCGCGTTCTGCCGGCGGCGCCTGCCCTGCCTGCTGGTGAAGCTGCGGATGGCGCAGAACCTGCGCCACGCCGTCACCTTCGTGGAGCAGGGCCACGTCCGCGTGGGGCCCGAGGTGGTGACCGACCCCGCCGTCCTCATCCCCCGTGCCATGGAGGACTTCATCACCTGGGTGGACGCCTCTCGCCTCAGGCAGAAAGTGCTCGACTACAACCAGGAACGCGACGACTACGACCTGGCCGCCTAGGGATGTGCTGCCTGCCCTGCCCGCGCTGCCCGCACGCCTCTGCCCCGCTCTTTAGGACGCGATGGGCAATAAGGACCCACGGCGGTGCCATTATCAGATGTATAGCCCCCCTCAACATACCTGAAAGGGGCACAGAGAGGAAACCTATCACTGGTACCGTGTTGTTCTGCTCCCAGCTCCCCTTTGCACCTAACAACTCCATTCATCAGCATAGAGAAAGTTCCACATCCGTCGGTCTGAGAAAACACCAGGCAGCCCAGCTCCATAGAATCACAGAATCAACTAGGTTGGAAAAGACCTTTAAAATCATCAGGTCCAACCATTCTCCTGGGACTGCCAAGCCCACTACTAACCGTATCACTGAGGGCCTCATCTACACAGGTTTTGAACACTTCAAAGGACAGTGATTATACCACTGCTCTGGGCAGCCCCTTCTAATACCTCTCTGTGAAGAGTTTTTTCATGCATTCCCATAAAGTGACACTGCTCAGAGGGAGCTTTACCTGATAGCAGGAGAGGATGTGGTTGGGTTTAAATGCTTGGCTGCTTAAGCTCAAGCTGAGGGTTGAATTTAAGGGTGAGCTTGTCAGCTTTGCTATTGCTCTTTGAAGAGGTGGCCCTGCCAGTTCCTCCTGCAGCTGGCTTAGTGACTAGGGGAGCTGCTTCTGGAAGGGTTTCCCCTGGATACCGGGGAATGTGTATATGGGGGAAAGGCAGAGATTGTGTGGGGTCAGCAGTAAACAGGGAAGCCGAGTACTGCGTTTCTGGAACTGTAAATGTTTTAGCCAAAAAATGGAATTAAAAAAGAAAAAAAAAAACAAGACTGACTTCATTTTCATGTGAAATTGTAAAGGGAAGTTTGATGCTCTGGGCTCAGCATTGTTGCTGTACAGGGTTCAGGCTGACAATTAAGCATCATTTATGGAGCCAGATCTAACCAGAGAGGTGTCTGGGTAAAAGCTGTCCTAACTAGAACTGCAGATCTGGGGGGAGCTTTTGCATTTAGCACAGAAGCCAAACAGTACCTAAGGGGGAGCCTCAGGTTTTCTGGGGCTGTTGGGAAGTTTATTCCCCTTTGAAATAAAGAGAACAAAACCAAAAATAGAACAGTTGTTATAAGTAACTGAAGAAATATGTGTGCTGTTTTATGGTGTAGTTTCTCTGACAGTTTCTTCTTGTTTTTTAATATTCTAGTAAGCCCTGCTTGTTAAAAAGCTACAAACCTTTTTAATACAACTTTTTAATGCAACTTTGGGGTTTTTTTAATATCTACAAGGCTATTACTAGGTTATAAACTGGGGGGGGGGGGTTGGTATAAATGCCTTCTTTCTCCTACCCAGCACTACAAGAGGACTTGGCAGTAGGTTTAAGAGCAGAGCTCTGACTGCCCACCCAAGTCTGGACAGCTGGAGTTCATCTGCAGCCCCCGCTCTGGGTCTGGCTCTTCTGAACAGAAAAGGGGTGTTCTGGGGGCATTAAATGACCAGAAACTGTCAAATAATAACAAATATGTCAAATAATTTTAAAAAGCAAACTTAAAATTCCCACTAGTCTCATAACCCAAGTGCATTAAGCAGCGCATTAAGTTTAAAAGCAGTAAGAGATATTAAGAAAAGGACACAAGAGGTGGGGAAACCCCATTGTTATCTTATGACCTACTCCTGTTCATACTTGAATTTCAGTAAAACATCACCTGCAATACCATAACATTTTTCTTGGGGCATGCATCTTGCTTAGGGTAAGAAATGCAAATTGAAAGATGTTTTGCATCTGGAGCATGACTTTCCTTAATCTAGACCAGTGTGATTTCATGTGAAATCCAAAAGGTGCCTAATTCAGGTGCAGGTAAAAATGATGTATTTGCTCCACATTACTCTGTTGTAGGATCAGAATCACAGAATGGTTTGGGTTGGAAAGAACCTTAAGATCATCCAGTTCCAACCCCCTGATGAGGCCAGGGACACCTTCCACTAGACCAGGTTGCTCCAAGCCCCATCCAACATAGGCTTGAACACTGCCAGGAATGGGGCAGCCACAGCTTCTTTGGGCAGCCTGTGCAGTGCTTCACCATCCTGATAGTGAAGAACTTCTTCCTAATACCTAATGTAAATCTCCCCTCTTTCAGTTTAAAGCCATTCCCCTTTGTCCTGTCACTTTGTAAAAAGTCCCTTTCCAGCATTCTGTAGGCCCCCTTTAGAATTAAATAACAGCACAGTGACATGCCGTATACAGAGCATTTTACTACTCAGATGCTAAACTGCTGCTCTGCCCAGTTTGTCTACCTCTGACAGGAAGAAATGTCGAACCTACATGCTGTTAGCCTCTGTAGTTTGCACCATAGGCCTGTTCTTTTTGTCCTAACCCAACTTGTCATCATTTATGTGCCTCCACTACCTGTAGCAGAAAAGAAACAACCCAAAACCCTATAGCTGTTAATTAAGTGCTGGGAATTGATTTTCCTTTGGATACTGTGAGATAACAGCATCCATCATGCCAGATCTCCTGCAGTACTAGAAATCAAATTCTTACATTCTTACTGAAGAAATGCATCAGGCTTTTTATCACAGAATGTTATGCTGTCTGTTTATCATAGAATCACAGAATCAGCTACATTGGAAAAGACATTCAAGATCATCAAGTCCAACCTTTACCCCAGTCTGTGTATTTCTTAAGCCCGGAATCCTGCAGCCCAGCTGGCTGTATAATAGGTGATATCTGAGATGAGTGTCCTGCTCCTAGATTTTTAACAACTGGAGTCCATGCATGCCCTGGACAATACTGGATCACTTCAAGTGCAATAAACAGGATGTTGTCTCAGTGTGAAAATAGAAGTTGAGGTTGCATCTCACAGCAGCATGTCCACATTGGTGCTTACGAATGCTGTCAGGCAGATGATGGCTTCCTCATGTTTAATGGCCTGTAGTTCATGGGTTTGAGTTTGTTTGCCAGAGCCAACATGCTGTGGCTGTCATCAGGCAGTTCCTGCAGCAGCTCTGGAACTGAGGATTGGAAGGGGGCAGGAACCAGCTCCAACAGCCCTTCTGGGCACTTAAAATTCCAAGGCTGGATCCAATGTTGGTATAAATTGTCACTGACTTCCCTGGGTCTGTGTAAGCTGGCATGAGGAGGCAATCTGGCATTGTGCTTTTATGGGCCAGATCCTGTAAACTCCCCAGTGCTTTGGGGGCTTGCATTGGGAGAGCTTAGGTACATGAGCAGCAGGACAGGGTTGTGGGTATCACTGTGCTTCTTCCTAGCACCTTCCCCACTGTGTTTGCCATTCCTCAGGCTGCTCAGCATCTCCATGCAGCCTGTGGGGAGTTACTGGTGGAGAACAGAGGATGGGGGTGCTGGTGTTGGGGTGACCTCTCCCTAGGCCTGACAAAACCTCATCTCTGCCACCTCCATAAGTATCCATCCCAGCAGCTGGGGGATGGAGAGGTGCCAGCTTCTCCAGCAAGGGAGGATGGAGCTGCAGCAGGGTCTAGGCAGTGCAAGCGCAAACAAGGAGCAGTTGCTATGCAGGAGCTCTCACTTGGACAGTGGACAGCAGCAGAGAAAGTTTTACCAGTGTCTACAGTTTTAGAGTTTTTTTTCCCTTCTTGTTTTACTTTTTCTCACCCTTTGTTTTCCCTTGACCTTGGCTTAGCCTTTACTTGAAGGCTGCTAAAGCAGGGGAGCGGAGCCTGGCCAACATGGGGGAGCAGGAGAGAGCTCTTCACACTGAGCCTTTTGTGTTGCAGAGTGCAAAGGGCTGAGACTGTCACTGAGATGCAAATGTGTATTTTTCCACTGATGTGAGACACTTCTTTTTTTGCAGTAAACAAGGACACGGCACTTTTTAAAGGCTGCTTCCATCCAACAAGTGTTCAAGCCCAGATTGGATAGGGCTTGGAGCAACCTGCTCTAGTGGAAGGTGTCTCTGCCTGTGGCAGCGGGGTTGGAGATGCATGAGCTTTAAGGTCTCTTCCAACCCAAACTATTCTGTGATTCTGTGATTCCTAACATCTTGGTGTGGCTTAAGGCAGGGGTGGTGCTGACCTCAGTAATTTGGTGACAGCACATCACCATGAGCACAGATGGCATGTGAGGCTGGGGAAGTACGGTATGTGCTTTCTCAGGATGAAAAATGGAGACACAGAAGCAAAGGTGGAGCTGGGTGATTTCCAGCCTTTCAAGTGATGTCCCTGTACCCTGGGTTAGGCCAGGTCCTTCCAGCCATGTCTTCGTATGCTCATCTCAATAGCACTCCCCAGTGAGATGCTCTGCAACAGATGGATGTGTCACTGCCTCCTTTGGTAGTACATTCCCTGCCTGATTTGGCACTGCAGATTGAACTAGAGCAGTTTCTCATCACTGGGGCACGGGATCACTGTAGTCCCTACCCCAGATATCAAAACATTTCAACATTCACTGGGTCTGGGGGGAAAAACACTCGTAAGAGTTCTGACAGCATTTACGTTAAAGCCCCAGTTCTGGTCCCTGCTCTTAAGTGCCTCATTTTAGTCACTAAAGCAACTCTTCTCACCCTCTGCCTGCTGGTTTGGGCCTGCAGCAGGACCTGGGTGGTAGAAAACCTGTCTGCTGCATGGCTGGGAAATGAGGATGGGACATGGGGACTTTGGGTGAAAGTAGCAGGCAGCAGCTGTGGAATCAACAGGAGGAGGCAACTGTGTTCAGTCTTCCCATAAACCGGAGCTTCTGGATCCAAGGGCTAAATTCAAGTGTACCTCCTTCAGTGGGAATGACCACTCTCACTTCCCTGCAAGCACAACTCTGGTGCAGATAGGTCCCTTTCCCACTTACCTGATTTTGAAGACATTAGTTTTTTCACTTCCAGCAGGGAAAGCAAAAAGGGAGGCAAACCAGTAACAACCCCCAGAGATGGAGATCTGAGCTGCCCATTACAGGACCCTGCATGTCCCCAGTAGTAAGTCACAACAGCTTCTGGGCTGCTGTAAATCATGACAGCAGGGCTGGTAAGTGCAAGCCTGGATGGCATTGCCCCTCCGCATTCCTGCCCTGAAGGTGGTTATGTCACAGGCTAAAGTACAGGCAGGCTCTGTTACTGTCGACTAACGTTACAGTCCACCACCCTGTCACCTGCAGCTGAGCTCATTGGGCTTAAAGTACACCAGGGGAACCACATCCTGACCCCACTATCTCTCTCCCTGTCAGCTCCAACAACAGCCAGTGTGCAGGGTCCCACCTTGCAGGTGCTGGGTCTGGGGCAGATGAATGCCATAACGCAGAGCACTCACAACCTCATGCTCTGTGTCCCTCGCAGCCTCCCAGAAGAATTCAGGTTGGGAAGGATCACTGGAGGTCACGTAGTCCAAAGCCCTGCTCAAAGCAGGCTGTGTATAGGGCTGCCTTGGTTTTGCATGTCTCGGTGTTGGACACATGAAGCAGAGTTTAATCACCCTTCCTGTGAATTATTTTTCCCCTTCTATCTAGTCTGAGTTTCCCTTGGTGCAGCTCATGCTGGGCATGTCCATGTCAGGAGGTGAGTTACTTTTCCCTGCAGGAAAACTCCATTCACCTTTCCTCTGAACACTGGCTGTACACACAGCATGTAAACCATGACCCCCCCCCCCCCGCGCAGCTTACCCAGAGCAAATCTAACCCTTCCGCAGGGACACACAGGGATTTCGGGTCAGATATGGGGCTGGGAGGAAGTCGAGAAGCTGTGAGGATTTGGGACAGGCTTTGGGAAGAGCAGGCTGAAGCCAGGGAGCGACAGCAGTGGCAAGCTGTGCCAGTGACTGTACAGAAACTACCGAGCTCCTTAAAACCCCCTCTCACCCCGGCTGCTTCCCCCCATGCTATCCCCGGACCCTTCCTCCCTACACAGCAGTGCCTGGCACTCCACATACCTGGCGTGCACTGCCCCAGCCGCCCTCCACTCCCGTCCCTCTGCCTGGAGGTGCGGGACGGACCCTTCGGCCACCGTCGCCCCTGCGGAGCCCGGCGGGAGGCGGGTGCTCCCGCTGGAGGCCGTCTCTCCCGAGGGCAGAGCGGCGGCCGGGCTGTCCCTGAAGGGGAGGGACCAAACTTTGCCGTACTGCTCAGAAGAGACAATTTTCCCGAGAGAGAGCGTCTCTGGGTCTGGAAAAGTGTCTGGCATGGAGCCATCCCTAAAAATCACTGCGCGCCGCACAGGACCCCGCTGCTGCTTCGGCGCTGGGCTGTGCCTTTGTACGGCAGTGTCGGGTTTATGCATGGGATTGTTGGCATGAGGCTGTGAGCTTTCCTGGCTTTCCTCCGGTGCTGCCGAGTGTGGCGGCTCAAGCACTGAGATCCCAGTGAGGAAAACCACCCAGACAGGTTGCAACATCCTGCAGAGGAGCGGCGCCGCTTCCGGGATGCTTTTGGGTGAGGAGGGGGTCCTGCAGCAGGGACGGAGCGCTGCCATTTCGATCAAGGTTCCTCCATAAACATCCAGATCTTTTCCTCTGCCCTCGTGAAAAGGGAAAACAATCTCACTTTTGGGTGCAACTTCCGGAGCAGTTTAAGGTGGATCAAGTGCAGGTCCGTACCGATGGGGCAGATCTGCATCCAATCCCCACTCCCTTAGATAGCCCTGGCGTTTGCCCCTCGATAACGCCGAGTTCAGGGAATTAACCCCAAACCAGCACTAAAAATAAAAGATCAGTATTCTGAGAGAGCAGCAGGCTGATCCAGCTGATGAAACAGCCATGTGAGCTTCAAGGCCAGCAAAGGCAAGCAGCAGGGGAGGGACAGGAGGTAAAACTTGTCTTAGGAAGCTGTCTTTTTAAAGCTGGTGAGCTCAGGGGGTGCGATTGTTGGCTTCTCTTTTTCCACTTTGTGTATACATTTGTGGATGTAAACTGAAGCTGACAGTTCACAAAGGTGCTTGAAATTTAAGTTATGTTTTTACACTCTGAATTTTGTTGGCAATTCCTTGAAAAAGAACAAGAAAGTGGCATGAAAAGGTCCAAGATTATTACTGTTTTTCCAGCACTTTTGTCCAGCACTCATTTCGGTGATGAACTGGATACATTTGTTGTGGTTTGAGGCTTTCAAACCCATGCAGCCGCTCTCTCACTCACTCCCCTCTCTTTCTTCCTCAGACCGAGGGGATGGGGAGGAGAATCAAAAGAATGCAACTCCCACAGGTTGAGATAAGAACAGTTTAGTAACTAAGGTAT